>JAZKJV010000712.1:535682-823999 GCA_037367405.1 Ottelia alismoides | reverse complement strand
TAGTCGGCTGGTGGTGTCACAGCGAGGAAGGAGTGTGTAGACCATCGATTCGGCGACGTTGCGCCGCCGTGCACCGCACAGAAGTGGTGCTCGAGCCTCGGGCATCGACGGTCCTCGAGGCTAGGACCTGGAGCTTCCCCATCTCTTCTCCAGTCGATCTCATCCATCAGGTAGACCCACTTCTTGTTCTGTTTAGCTAATTTAGAGTTTCGTCCAAATCACCCCATCGCCGACGAACCCCGATTCCGACCACCCTAGTCCATCTTTCGATCATCGGAGTCGACCCACACCTTCGCACTCCTCCCGTGCACCTTCTTTGTCCATCCATTCACACCGGTTCGCACAGGAACTGGGATCCAAGCTTCATCGTCGTCGCTCCGCCGGAGCTCGCTCGCCTCGACGCACCATTCACCTCCATCACCGCTGACCGGGTCGAGGCACTTTACCCTCGACCAAGGAGCTTGTTGCCGTGCTTTGCAGGTCAAAGCGAGCCCATCTGGGGGCTCGACATTCTGGAGCAGCAGCTCAACCTCCGCCGGTGTCGCCTGAGTTCTTCGGAGCTCTGTTGTGTCATCGGAGGACCTCTTCAGACGCGGGAGGCCCATGCGCATCTTCTCCGATCTCCAACATCCTCCGAGGAGCTCTCCTGTACACGCACGAGCACGGCGAAACTCACCGACGTCGAGTTCATCGAGCATCCTCCCAGACCGTCCGATCTCCCTCCAGCTCCAGATTCACATTGGGTCGTTCATTTGAGGAGCAGCAGCAGCCATTTGATCATCAGAGGGTAGATCTTGACCGTCAGATCAGTGAGGGTTAGCCACGTCGCACAGGAGACGTCCGATCATCCACGTGGCTAAACCTCCACCGTCCGATCTACACCGAGGGCCCCTTTGTTGTGCGCCACCCTTCCCCGACCGTTGAAGATATCACACGTGGCGCTCATCCGACCCTCGACATATAATAAGGGGTAATTTCACTTAGGCCCCTCTTCTAGCTTGTTTTAGCATTTAGTCATGTAATATTTTTCGTAGTTTATTTTAGCTTGGACTTTTTGCATAGTGGACCTTGTCATTTATTTTATTTGCACTTATACCCCTGTACGTTGTGGGACACGTGCTTCGACACGTGATTTTTGAGGTTTATTTGCAATGTTTGGGCTATAGTTTAAGGTGTTATGGAATGGAGTTAAGTTTTTAATATTTGCATCCATACCCCTATGCGTGGTTTTAATTGTGCATGTGCCGAATTTAGTGGGTAAATTGTAGATAGGACCCTGGGATTTTAGCACTAGTTGCTAAAAAGCCCTCGGAACTATTTTAATTACATTTAGATCCCTAAGTGCCCCAAACATGTGCTTCGCGCGTGGATTTTTGGGATTTTTGCACCAGACCCCCCTGGGTTTCTTGATTTGTTACTTTTAAGCCATCCAAAGATTGTTTTCTTGCATTTAGGTCCCTGTGCACTATGCCTTGTTATTTTATTTTAATAAAATAGCAAAACTACTCCAAATTTGATGAAAATTGGAGACATGGCTCCTGCCATGGTGTAAAATTTTCTCTAAATTTTGGAGACATTTTTTACTCTTTTTATTATTTTAAAAATTCAAAAACATGCATTTTTTACTGTCCAGTTCTAAAAATCACAAAAAAATATTAAAACAACTTTAAAAATCTCAAAAAATTTAGTTATTGTGTGTCTTGCTGTTTTTTATTTTCTGACCAATTTTGGTCATTTTGGACTTATAAAAACTATAAAAATTACAAAACCCTTAAAAACCCATAAAAATTCTAATAAATAATTGAAAAACATAAAAACAATAAATCCAGTGCCTAATTTTTCCTTGTATTTTACACTTTACAGGAAAATTACCTTCAGGTTTTATTAGGGCCATTTTGCATTTTAATTTGGCCCTTGAAACCTGACTGGACAGTACCTTGCTTTTTAAGCCTTGTTTTATTTTTATAAAATTCCATAAAAATCAAAAAAACCCCAAAAATTAACCAAAAACATAGGAAAATATAAAAAACATAAAAAAAACATTTTTGTTTGAATTTTTGGACTAATTTTGAGTAGTTTAACAATTGTGTGAAGTTGCTTGTTTCCTTGACTTTCTTATTTTCCTTATTATTTGAAAATCCAAAAAATTTGAAAAATATTAAAAATCCACCAAAAATTTGCTTGTTTATATTTTATTCTTTTAGACTACTTCGTAGGACGCAAGGCCATCACGTGCTCCCTGAGTCCGACCCTGGTCGCTATACCAGGTTAATCTAATAGCCAGGGCCACTATTGAGTTTCTTTGATATTTATATTGTTTTGGTGGTCTGAACCCACATTTTTTCTTGATTGAGCTGAGTTTCGAGTGACTAAGGTCGCAACGACCTTCGCTAGATTTTATTCACCTTAGTTCATTCGTAAATTTTAGCTCATCGAATGGCGCCGTTGCCGGGGAGCATGGCTTAGTAGTCGCTTTTTTATTTTTCCCGTGGTTTTCTTTTCCGCGGCTTTTGTGCATATTTTTGTATATATATCACTTATTTGCATAATTCTTCAAATAACCTTGTTTGATACACTCTGCTTGTTTTCTTGCGAGGGCCCGAGGACCGAGGCGGCTTTCTTCGGAAGCCGAAGCTACCGCGGGAGTCGGAGGCGGCTCTCTTCTCTATAGAGCCGCAGGAGGATGCGAGGAGCGAGCAGGAGTGCGGGAGCCGTGGAATAGCCGTGAGATTAGTTTAGTTTAGATTAGATTTACTTTTCAACATTTATTTGAACTATTGTAATAATACAGGGACATCAGGACACTTAGACTTTTTAGACTCTCGGGGTCTGTTTCGCCGAGCACCGGTGTGCTCGAGGGACCCCTCGGTTTTACGCAGTTTTTCGCGGTTTTGTTTTGTCTTCTGCCTTTTCCGATTTCTCAAGGATTTTCGAGCCCCTAGCCGTAGGATTTTTTGCTTGACTGTGACGTAATAATTAGGATCCAAATACCCTAATATATCTGCCTGTACCTATAGATCGGTAATTGGACCAAAAATAATAATAATAAAATAGTTGATTCACCACCTTCGAGCCTACACGCCGCGAGCCCACCCCATCAAGCGCTACTCCTGAACTCGACCTGTCGAGAAGAGGAGGGTGGGTCTAGACCAGACTCTTGGGATTGGAGGCTGGTGGTCAGCTAGTGGTTCTTTCGAGTAGCACTGCTGTTTAGGGACTCGGTTTTCCACCTGCACCATTTAGGTAGTTTATTTCCTATCTTTCAATTCTGCGCGGACCATTTTGCATGTAGACTGCTGGAGTCAGGTATGCATTTCTTACTCTGCATGCATCATCGATTTTTGTGCATCGGCTTTTTCGACTTCTCCCCCTGTTTTGGATTAAAATAACCAGGAGAATCGAAAAAGTCGTTAGGCGATTTGTTTGATTAATGAAAAATATCTAAAAAGAAAAACAATAAAATTTGGGACTGCTAAACACTATCGATCCTAAAAGACACCTTACTGAAAAATTTATCTTGGGGAGAGCAACCCCCTCATTGTATGTTTTGCTTGCGCGAGAGAGTGACCCCGCACACTAGGTAGAGCCCCCCGATATTCTTCTCGACTGATTACCGGTTCTTTTTGTACGGGACAGTCGGTTGAGAAAATATTGGGTAACCCAACAGGTCATGTAATCGCTCTGCTATCCTGACTGATCACTAAAATAAAATTGACAAGATAATTGACAGAGCCTTTACGGTCTTCAGGTCGTGTTGCGTTGGTGAATCGAGGGTTTGCTTGTGATCATAGTTGTTTCCAGATCTCATCAGCACTACTCGCCATATCACGATGATGTGTAGGAGGTCTCTTATGCAGCCTCTGGCTGCACCGCTTTTCAGCACTCCAGCCCACTCATCTAGGTTGGTTCGTGGGAGCTCAGACCCGCTCTCCAAACCCGAGTACGACTCCACCCTGTTCCCCCTCGACCCCCCTTCTTCTGAGACCGAGATACCAGTGCCAGAGGAGAGACAGACAGATGATTTATCGGCACCTGAGTTTGGATGTTTTGATTTTGCAGAGACTATGGCCGGCAGTAGTGATGATCACACCAGAGGTCCGCAGCATGAGCACTTCGTTCTGGACCAGGGTGCGATAAACTCCACCCTGATCGCCTCCCTCGAGACAGTTCAGCAGCAGTTGAGGGATCAGGGTGCATTCATGTTGGAAATGAGGCGTGAGCTTGAGTAGATGAGAGTCGACCGCGAGCAGCGCGGCCCAGGGGGAGGACCCGACGATGCAGCAGCAGCCGCCGCCGCCGCAGCAGGAGCAGCTGGACCTCCGAGACCAATGCGGGAGTTACACAACCCTGGATCAACTTTGACGCACCGTTGGGTGGTACTATCAGCGATCGTGGGGGACTTTAAGTTCCCCCCGAACACCTTGCAGCTTCTTCCCCGGTTTCGTGGGCTGGCTACTGAGGAGCCCCATCTCCACCTTCAGGAGTTCGAGATGATATGCAGCACTGTCCACGAACATCAGGTGGACCAGGATACCATACGGATGATTGCCTTCCCCTTCTCCTTAGAAGACAGAGCAGCCACCTGGCTGAAGCACTTGGGGAAGTTCGTCTACACCTGGGAGCAGCTCCGTGCCGAGTACTTGCACAAGTACTACCCACTCGGGCAGACGAACGCCGCTAGAGCCCTGATCAGCAACTTCTCCATGCTCCCCAACGAGCAGTTCTATGAGGCATGGGAGAGGTTTTGAGAGCTGACCGACAGATGCCCGCACCATGACATTTCCAAGCCGAACCTTGTTCAGAGCTTTTTTAGCGGGCTGACACCAGAGCTTCAGGGCTTGATGAACGCTTCTTGTGGCGGGTCTTACTTCGCCAAGGATCACGATCAGGTCTGGGTCATCTACGAGGAGATGGTCGAGAACTATATGGTGATGTCCCAGACCCGATTGTACACTCATGGCAGACCCCAGCAGCCACAGACCGTGCAGTACCAGAGGATAGCACGGGTCGACGCCGGTCCATCCAATTCATCAGCGGTAGCAGCAGCACATGCCGAGTCCATAGCCGTCGACATGGGGATCATCAGCGAGAAGCTGGACCGGATGGAGATTATTGAGAAGAAGCAGTGCCAGGGCATCACGTAGATGGAGTAGATGGCACAGACTCTGAGTGACCTGAAAACACAGCTCATGTGTCTCCAGGAGGCACAGACAGCTTCACAGCCTCATCTTCAGGCACGAGGCGATCCCAGTAGCAGCAGCAGCTCGTCCCAGGGCTCCAGCTCACACCAGCAGCCTAGACAGATCCATCTTGTACAGGCGGAGTAGTACCAGCAGCCGCAACTCACCTACCAGGCACTACCATCCATTAACACTCAGATGGTGGTATACCAGCCGGATAAGCCTCTGGCAGTACTCCCGCTAGCCCCTTACAATTCAGAGCCGTTGATGGATGTCAACAGGATTTGGTACGACCGCCCCCAGCCCAGTATCCGACGAGACCATCCCGGATTCCGTTGGGCAGCCGGAGGTGCCCAGCCCTAGCAGCAGCCATCAGGACAGGGTGGCCAGTACAGCCATCAGAGAGATCACCAGCAGCAGCAGCCCCTAGTATACCCACAGCAGTAGTAGCAGTCACAGCAGTATGGTCCTCGTCCCTATCAGCAGGGACAGTCTTGGAGGCATGAGCAGCCTCATCAGCAGCAGCATCATCCACATTCTTCCTCCTCTCAGCCACAGCAGCAACAACCTCATTACCAGAGAGGCTACCCGTCAGGTTCTCATGGGCCATCCTATGAGAACCCCGCCTTGGATGACATAGCCCGCCTCCTCACAGATCAGCAGGCTACCTTTCGACGGGAGATGGATGAGTTCTGCCAAGAGATGCGGGACATTGTGAGAGGGAAGGCCTCCATCCCTGCCCAGATAGAGCCCAATCCGAACAACCTCAAGAGGAAGTCTGAGCAGGTAGTTTGTACTGAGTATGCCACTCCAAGTGATGTTCTTGGTGATATGTCTGCATATCTTTTTGATACTGACTTTGTCACACTTAGGAGCGGTAGAATGCCAGCAGGCGGCGACTCGTCTGAGCGACACCCTGAGGATACATCCAGAGCGCCAGGCGAGGAGGAGAGCGGTACTGATGCCGCTAGAAATGATGACGGTGGTACTGATGCCACCATGGATGCTGATTCCACCGGCGGTACTGAGGCCGTTGTTTCACCAGTTCGAGGAGGTGGTACTGAGGCCACCCATGTTGCCGAGCCAGAGCGAGGTACTGAGGCCTCCCGTCTACTAGCCGATGGTGGTGTTGATGCCACTAGTTCTTCTGAGATTCCTGTTGTTTTTCCTGTTACTGATGTATCTCGGAACACTTCTATGAATAAAGGAAAGGGTTTATTTTCTTCTGGTCCCACTGTGGTGCATGATGTATGTGTGGATCCGGTCGTCGAGCCGTATAGACCCTCTCCTAGTCCTTCATCTGAGAAGGACCCTGTGATCCCCTTCCCTAGAGCCCTTCAGATGGGGAAGGGGAAGAAAAATGAAAATCCAAAAAAGAGGCAGCTGGAAGAGTTCAGCCGGCAGATGATAGACCATTTTCACATACAACTGACTCTTCAGGAGGCTTTGCAGCACATCCCTCTTCTTCAACGTTCCCTTAGAGACAGGACTACAGTCAGGAGGAAGAGGAGGAACCACCACTCAGAGATTCATGTGCTGACGAGAGCCACTTGTTTCGCGATCCAGAACCGTCTGCCGGCCAAGAGGCCAGATTCAGGAGCCCCATATGTCAGATGCCATATCAGTGAGCAGAGGTTCGACCGTACTCTATTAGACAGCGAATCGTCGATCAACCTACTTCCGGCAGTCCTTGTCGACCGCTTCGAGTTGGACACTCTTAGACAGAGCAGGACAGTCCTTCAGTTTGCTGATAGATTTGTCAAGAGGCCGAAGGGGTTTCTGAGGGACGTTGTCGTTACGATTCAGGGCCTGCAATTCCCCGTGGACTTCGTAGTGTTGGACATGGAGATCCATGAGTCCATGACTGATACCTCCATCATTCTCGGGCGCCCGTTCTTGGCCACAGCCAAGGAAGTGACTGACCATGATAGCGGGAAGGTATACTTTCGTGTCGAGGGCGAAAGTGTACAAATAGAGACGGTTGAGGACAGCAGAGCCTGAGACAGGGCATGCTCAGAGACTACTTCCGATACAGAGCAGATGACAGATGCCGGGCTAGACATCCACCAGGACTGCAACTTTGTGATTACAGATGATGAGGCAGTATGGGCAGATCCAGATGCACAAGCCATCCTCTCACCTTCCGAGTCCGCTGATGCAGAGACGACAGCAGAGGAGAGCTTGGAGAGAACATTCCTGGTCCAGGATACTTTTGAGGCAGCAGAGCCGGTACTCGAGCGCGAGACTGATTTTTGTGATGATGGTGGTACTAAGGCCACCTTGGATGATACATATCCCTCGGAGTCAGATTTTGATTGGACAGATTTTGATGATTACATACCAGATCTGACTTCCACTGAGCCTGCAGTTAGGGAGGAGGTAGATGCCGAGCAGAGCAGAGACAGTCTATCAGGGCAGCCTTCTCCAGATTCAGAGAGTGACAGAGAGTTTCAGTTCTCCCATGCGGATTTGGCAGCCTTCACGCAGAGTTTTCATAGGCCAGACCCACCAGCACCCAGTTGTCCAGAGCTGAAGCCGCTTCCTGTGTCGCAGAAGTATAGGTTCCTTGCGGGTGAGCATGAGATGTACCCAGTCATTATCTCTGCCGATTTGACTGGAAAGCAGGAATCCCATCTGATGGGGGTTCTTGAAAAGAACCGCAAGGCGATAGGATGGAGCGTAGCAGATCTCCAGGGGATCAGTCCGGCTCTGTGCTCTCACCACATCTATCTCGAAGATGAGGCAAAGCCGTCGCGTGAGTTCCAGCGGCGGCTGAACCCAAATCTGAGGGAGGTTGTCATGAAGGAAATTTCAAAGTGGTGGAGCACCGATTTTATCTACCCCATCTCCGAATCTAAGTGGGTGAGCCCTTTGCATGTGGTGCCCAAGAAGACGGGCATCACTACAGTGGTCAGGGAGTCTGGAGAGGAGATTGCTACACGGGTACCCACTTCTTGGAGGGTTTGCATTGACTATAGGAGACTCAACCAAGCCACCAAGAAGGATCATTTCCCTCTGCCCTTTATAGATCAGATCATTGAGAGACTGGCATGGAAGAGCCACTATTGTTTTCTGGATGGGTGAACCAGGTGGCCATCGCTCCTGAGGACCAGGACAAGACTACCTTTACCTGTCCCTTCGGCACATACACCTTCCGACGCATGCCATTTGGGATATGCAATGCCCCTGCGACTTTTCAGAGATGCATGCTGTCGATCTTTTCGGACATGGTAGGGGAGTGCTTGGAGGTCTTCATGGATGATTTCTCAGTTTACGGCGACGGATTCGACTCCTGTCTTGACTGCCTAGATCGAGTCCTTCAGCGATGTATTGAGGTTCGCTAGGTTCTATCTTGGGAGAAGAGTCACTTCATGGTGACTCAAGGGACGGTGCTTGGCCATATCATCTCCAACAGGGGCATGGAGGTTGATCCGGCCAAGGTTGATGCCATTAGAAAACTCGCACCGCCGTCCAATTTGCAGTAGTTACGGTCATTCCTGGGGCACATCGGTTTCTACCGACGATTCATTCATGACTTTAGTAGGATTGCCCGGTCGTTGACTGACCTGCTAACGAAAGACACCGAGTTTCTTGTCGATGACAAGTGTCTTTCGTCGTTCGAGACTCTCAAGAGAAGTGTTGTTGAGGCTCCTGTTCTTCAGCCACCTGATTGGTCTCTCCCATTCGAGATCATGATGGATGCCTCCGATTTTGCCGTGGGGGCCGTGCTGGGACAGAGGAGGGATGGAGTCCCATTTGCTATCCACTACGCTAGCCGCACATTGGATTCCGTGCAACGGAACTACATAGGCACAGAGAAGGAGATGCTAGCCGTAGTGTTCGCCCTAGATAAGTTCAGATCATACAATATTCGATCTAGAGTGACCCTGTACACATATCATACCGCCATCAGGTACCTCATGACAAAGAAGGATGCCAAGGCCAGACTTACTAGATGGATCCTTCTACTCCAGGAGTTTGACATAGAGATTAAGGATAAGCCTGAAGTCAAGAATGTGGTGGTGGATCATCTCTCCCGATTAGAGCATCTTGAGGATTCTGACTTGATTGACCCTATTTGTGAGACCTTCACAGATGAGCGATCCTTGCTATCGCCTCTCTCCCATGGTATGCCGATATTGTGAACTTTCTTGTTGCTAAGAAAGTCCCACAAGATTGGCCCAGGCAAAGGCTTGAGACCTTCCTCGCGAAGGCCAAGTCCTACCAGTGGGAGGATCCCATCCTTTACCACGAAGGAGGGGATAGTGTCTGGCGTAGGTGCATTCCTCAGGAGGAGCACCATAGCGTCCTCACTTACTGCCACAAGCTTGAGGCAGGAGGACATCACTCTGGGAGGAGAACGACACAGAAAGTGCTCCAATCCGGCCTATGGGGGCCTACTCTCTTCAAGGACTCTGATGAGTTCGTGAAGAGATGTACTGACTGTCAGAGGATGGGCATTTGTGGACAGCGTGATATGATGTCGTGCAGCCCATTCACTTCTGTGAGGTTTTTGACGCATGGGGCATCGATTTCATGGGTCCATTCCCTAAGAGTCAGGGATTTGAGTACATTCTGTTAGCCGTCGATTATGTGAGTCGTTGGGTTGAGGCTATCCCCGCCCGAACTGCTGATGCCAGGACAGTCTGCAGATTTTTGAGGAAGCACATCATTACACGGTTCGGGGTACCTCGAGTATTGATATCTGATGGGGGGTCTCATTTCATCAACGACCAGGTGAAGGCCCTTGCTATCGAGTTCGGCATAGACCATCGAGATGCCACTCCATACCATCCACAGACGAATGGTCTAGCTGAGGTGTCGAACAGGGAGATCAAGACTATATTGCAGAAAGTCATCCGCCCTGACCGAAAGGATTGGTCACAGCTTTTGGACTCGGTCTTGTGGGCATATAGGACGTCTTTCAAGACACCTTAGGGCACATCTCCCTTTCGCCTCGTATATGGCAAGCCGTGCCATTTACCTGTTGAGTTGAGGCACAGGTCACTTTGGGCAGTTACAGATATTCTTTTGGATCCAGATAGTGTAGGAGACCAGAGGAGGGCAGAGTTAGCAGCCTTGGAGGAGCTCCGCGATACCGCCTTCTCAAACAGCCTACAGTACAGTGAAGGAGTGGCATGATTCTCATATCAGCCACAAGCATTTTGAGCCTGGACAGAGAGTATGGTTGTTTGATGCTAGGCTTCGTCTATTTCCAGGGAAGCTACAGAGCAAATGGAAGGGACCTTATCTTGTGAGAAAGGTACACGACAACGGGAGCATTGATATATCTGAGTTGTCTTCTGAGAGTACCTTCCGAGTGAACGGCCAGCGGCTCAAGCCATTTCTAGATCACGAGCCGCGGGTCGTTGATGTTGCCTCTATTCATTTTGTGTGAGATGTGGTCACTTGACTCACATCTATTGCATCTCACGCCTAATTATCACTGTTCTTCCGACATGTATAGATCCAGTTGTCCATATGACTCTATTCTTTAGTCCCACATCCCTTTTCTCATCTTATGATTATGCTATAATTAGGGTGTACTTTACTTTAAGTATAGGGGGGATGTAGGACCTTCGGATATTCTTTAGATTCTTTCTACCCCTGTTTTGCTGCCTATACATAGGGATATCTTACCCTAGGTATAGGGGGGTAGACTCTGTACATCCTTCACTAGGATTTTCCTTTATGTACAACTTGCTATACTTAGGATTACTTAATCCTAAGTATAGGGGGAAAACACCGAGTTCTCCTCATTCTATTATTTCATTCATCTCTCTAGCCATTCCTTTTCACTTCCATATACTAAGCACGAGTTATGTCTTCTTCATCGCTTTTGATCACTCTGAGGGCATCGTTCGAGCTAAGTATAGGGGGGTGTGTATATATTTCATATATACTTTAGCCATAACTCGTACTTTGTGTGAGTGTGTGAATAAATAAAAATGGCTAAAAACTCATAAAAATTTAAAAATTTTCCTTGTATATAAAATTCATCTTGCACATACCTATTTATTTATACAAATTATTTTTGTACAAATGATTGTAAAACGATTTGTGTAAAGGATTTGTAAATATTTTCATATCAAAATTATGTATATAGTACAAAATTTTTCCAAATTTTTTTCAAAACAAAAAGTTTGCAAAAACCTTGTAAATGTTTGTAAATATTTTGCAAAACACGCATTCATGCATACATCCATGTTTTCAAACATTTTTCAAAAATTTTGTACGATTGTAAAATTGCATATTTGTAAATAGCATCTTTGTAAATATTTGTATAGTTTTCCTGGATTCTAGTTGACATTTAAACTACCCTGGAATTAAATTGGGAAATGGAGCTTGATTAAGATCTTAATCCACCTAATTCTAAGAGGAACCTTATAGGGCTTAGGGTTAAGGCTTTTCAGGTCCATTGGGACTTAATTCTTTGAGTCCACTAGGCTATGAGCATATGTCATCTTGATGAGCCTAAGTAGAGCACTTAACGACACACGCATGACTCTTAGAGACAATGGCTTGACTTGCACCAGCACCTTACACATAGCTCTCCACAGATGAGGTGGTGAGGAGGCAGTTTCCTTTGGCTTGGGGTAGCATATGAGGGTAGTACTTCTAGGCGGAACCTCTCTTCTTCTTCTAGAGAAGGAAGTGCATCTCAACTTGGTCTGGTGGTGATGAAGTCTAAAGACAGAAGTTGTGGGTTGCAATAAAGCTTCAAAAGAGGGATAGTCTACTGGCTCAAGAGGAAAAACTCCTTGTATATGTTGCACCATGTAGATATGTTGTACAGTTGCACATGGAAAAACAATGTTTGCAAAAAGAAAAGAAGTCCAAAAAAATGGTGGGTTAGATTGAAAATTTAATAACCCCACCGGAGTGTATATAGTCAAATAAAGCAAAAGCTTAAAGTATACATGTTACATCTCATGAAGCTTGCAGCAGGAGACTCAGCTACACTGGTTGAGCTCCCAAGGATACGTGGCTACACTGGCCTTGGTCCATTCTTCATCTTCTTCCCCTCTTCTTGAGCCGGTTGCACTTGAACTTAGAAGGGAATACCCCGCTTCTCGAGGAAAGAGTTGCTAGACCGAGGCATTAGATTTACCAGGATGGGGGAGGTTGTTTCTTTGTTACTTCTGAGGTGGGGAGCTACATATCACTTACACTGCATGGAAAGATTCATGGTCATTAGAGTTTGTGTATGTAGACTTGTTCTGATCTGGTTTATTGAGGAGTCTTGTCCATAGATTGGTAAAACTTAGAGGCTGTTGAGTTCTAAACTTAAGTCCAAATAAGGTTCCGACACATTAATAATCCAAAGATCTGATCGAGCTCCATATTTCAATTTAATGAAAGCAAGTTTAATAATCAGCCTTAATCCATGTATATTCTCCTCTTTTTCTTTTTCTTTCTCTTTCTCACTTCTATTCCAAATAAGTGTTTGCTAAGGGACTAGCAAAGTTAAGTATAGGGGGGTGATGAATACCCATTCATCACTCTTTATTCTTATATTTTAGCTACAAAAAAACCTTTGCAAATACATGTATATCTCTGTAAATACAAATAATTATCAAATTGCATGCATTGTATAAAAGTGAATAATTAGCATGTTTTTGTGCAAAAATAAAAGAATAAAGAATTTAAAGAAAAAGAGGGAGATATTTAGAATAAATATTGAGCGACCTAATCCCAAAGGAGGGCTCAGCATGGGCCTGACCGCATAAAAGCCCAAGTAGAGAGAGATAAGGAAGCTCATATATGTATATACCTGTAATTAAATAAAAATAAATATTCTCCTCTAAAAATAAAAATGGGTTGTATTTATTTGTAACTATTTGAAAATATAAAATTAAAATAAAAATGAGAAAATTAAAAAGAAAATAAAAATCCCCTTCCTTGTCTATATTCATCATGTACATAAATCCTTATACTTATTTATTTCTCCTTATAAATAAATAAATAAAATTCCACAAAAATATGTATATATTCCCTTATCCCATAAGGTATATAAATAAAATAAAAATCACAAAAATAAAATAAAAATAAAAATAAATAAATAATAAAAACCAAAATCATATTGTATATATACCATATATGTATATAAATAAAAGTATTTATTTAACCCTTGTAAATAATTAATAAAAACAAAATAAAAATACCCCTTTATTCCAAATTTTATTCTATAAATAAATAAAATATAAAATTGGAATAAATTGTATAAAAATAAATAATTAAAAATCAAAAATAAAAATACATATGTATATACATGTATATAATAATAATATTTTGTAAAGACCTAAATTATATATCAAAAAAATGAATAAAAATCACTAAAAAATATTTTGAAAATAAATAAACATTTTTCATGTTTGGAGTTTTTCGAAAATAAGTCATTTACTATTTTTAAATGAATTTCTAAATAATTAAAAAACTGGAATAATCTGATTGGTCCTGGGGAGATTGTTGACCCCCGGTCAACTCTCCCCTGCGGACCATTCTCTCGCGGATCCGAGCCCTCGACCCAACTTCTCGATATTATCCCCACTCGATCCGACACCCAAATCCGTAAACCCCGGGCTCTACTTCTTCCTCTTGCATCCGTGATCCACGCCCAGCAGGGGTCCTTGGGATCCACGCTATGAGCTTCACGCCCAACTCCCCTCTAGCCGGACCCCTAGATGTATATAGTCTGAGCTCCGCCCCCATTTTCACGCATCTTTGGCTCATTCATTCTCCACCCCAGGACCTCTATCATCTCCGCCTGAGTGACAGTAGTTGGCCGGTGGTGTCGCAGCGAGGAAGGAGTGTGTAGACCATCGATCCGGCGACGTTGCACCGCCGTGCGCCGCCCAGACGTGGTGCTCGAGCCTCAGGCATCGACGGCCCTCAAGGCTAGGACCTGGAGCTTCCCCAGCTCTTCCCCAGTCGATCTCATCCATCAGGTAGACCCACTTCTTGTTCTGTTTAGCTAATTTAGAGTATCGCCCAAATCACCCCATCGCCGACGAACCCCGATTCCGACCACCCTAGCCCATCTTTCGATCATCGGAGTCGACCCACGCCTTCGCACTCCTCCCGCGCACCTTTTTCGTCCATCCATTCACCTCGGTTCGCACAGGAACTGGGAACCGAGCTTCATCTCGTCGCTCCGCCGGAGCTCGCTCGTCTCGACGCACTATTCACCTCCATCACCGCTGGCCGGGTCGGGGCACTTTGCCCTCGACCCAGGAGCTTGTTGCCGTGCTTTGCAGGTCAAAGCGAGCCCATCTGGGGGCTCGACGTTCTGAAGCAGTAGCTCAACCTCTGCCGGTGTCGCCTGAGTTCTCCGGAGCTCCGTTGCATCATCGGAGGACCTCTTCAGACGCAGGAGGCCCAGGCGCATCTTCTCCGATCTCCAGCAGCCTCCGAGGAGCTCTCCTATACGCGCACGAGCCCGGCGAAACTCGCCGGCGTCGAGTTCATCGAGCATCCTCCCAGACCGTCCGATCTCCCTCCAGCTCCAGATTCACATCGGGTCGTTCAATTGAGGAGCAGCAGCTGCCATTTGATCATCAGAGGGTAGATCTCGACCGTCAGATCAGCGAGGGTTAGCCATGTCGCACAGGAGACGTCCGATCATCCACGTGGCTAAACCTCCACCGTCCGATCTACACCGAGGGCCCCTTTGTTGTGCGCCACCCTTCCCCGACCGTTGGATATCACACGTGGCGCTCATCCGACCCTCGACATATAATAAGGGGTAATTTCACTTAGGCCCCTCTTCTAGCTTGTTTTAGCATTTAGTCCTGTAAATATTTTTCGTAGTTTATTTTAGCTTGGACTTTTTGCATAGTGGACCTTGTCATTTATTTTATTTGCACTTATACCCCTGTACGTTGTGGGACGCGTGCTTCGACACATGATTTTTGTGCTTTATTTGCAATGTTTGGGCTATAGTTTAAGGTGTTATGGAATGAAGTTAAGTTTCTAATATTTGCATCCATACCCCTGTGCGTGGTTTTAATTGTGCATGTGCCGAATTTAGTGGGTAAATTGTAGATAGGACCCTAGGCTTTTAGCACTAGTTGCTAAAAAGCCCTCGGAACTATTTTAATTACATTTAGGTCCCTGAGTGCCCCAGACACGTGCTTCGCGCGTGGATTTTTGGGATTTTTGCATCGGACCCCCCTGGGTTTCTTGATTTGTTACTTTTAGGCCCTCCAAAGATTGTTTTCTTGCATTTAGGTCCCTGTGCACTGTGCCTTGTTATTTGATTTTAATAAAATAGCAAAACTACTCCAAATTTGATGAAAATTGGACACATGGCTCCTGCCATGGTGTAAACTTTTCTCTAAATTTTGGAGACATTTTTTACTCTTTTTATTATTTTTAAAAATTCAAAAACATGCATTTTTCTTACTGTCCAGTTCTAAAAATCACAAAAAAAATATTAAACAACTTTAAAAATCACAAAAAATTTAGTTAATGTGTGTCTTGCTGTGTTTGATTTTCTAACCAATTTTGGACTTATAAAAGCTATAAAAATTACAAAACCCTTTAAAACCCTTAAAAATTCTAATAAATAATTGAAAAAACCAAAAACAATAAATCCAGTGCCTAATTTTTCCTTGTATTTTACACTTTATAGGAAAATTACCTTCAGGTTTTATTCGGGCCATTTTGCATTTTAATTTGGCCCTTGAAACCTGACTGGACAGTACCTTTCTTTTTCAGCCTTGTTTTATTTTTATAAAATTCCATAAAAATCAGAAAAGCCCCAAAAATTAACCATAAACATAGAAAAATATAAAAAAACATAAAAACATTTTTGTTTGAATTTTTGGACTAATTTTGAGTAGTTAAATAATTTTGTGAAGTTGCTTGTTTCCTTGACTTTCTTATTTTCCTTATTATTTGAAAATCCAAAAAAATGAAAAATATTAAAAACCCACCAAAAATTTGCTTGTTTATATTTTATTCTTTTAGACTACTTCGTTGGACGCAAGGCCATCACGTGCTCCCTGTGTCCGACCCTGGTCGCTATACCAGGCTAATCTAATAGCCCGGGCCACTATTGAGTTTCTTTGATATTTATATTGTTTTGGTGGTCTGAACCCACATTTTTTCTTGATTGAGCTGAGTTTCAAGTGACTAAGGTCACAACGACCTTTGCTAGATTTTATTCACCTTAGTTCATTCATAAATTTTAGCTCATCAGTGTGACAAAGTCAGTATCAAAAAAATATGCAGACATATCACCAAGAACATCACTCGGAGTGGCATACTCAGTACAAACTACCTGCTCAGACTTCCTCTTGAGGTTGTTCGGATTGGGCTCTATCTGGGCTGGGATGGCGGCCTTCCCTCTCACAATGTCCCGCATCTCCTGGCGGAACTCATCCATCGCCCGTCAAAATGTAGCCTGCTGATCTGTAAGGAGGCGGGCTATGTCATCCAAGGCGGGGTTCTCATAGGATGGCCCATGAGAACCTGACGGGTAGCCTCTCTGGTAGTGAGGCTGCTGCTGCTGCTGGTGAGAGGGGTACGGCTGTGGATGCTGCTGCTGATGATAAGGTTGCTCACGCCTCCAGGACTGTCCCTGCTGATAGGGATGAGGACCATACTGCTGTGACTGCTACTGTTGATGTTGTGGGTATACTGGGGGCTGTTGCTGCTGGTGATCTCTCTGATGGCCGTACTGGCCACCCTATCCTGACGGCTGCTGCTAGGGTTGGGCACCTCCGGCCGCCCAACGGAATCCGAGATGGTCTCGTCGGATACCGGGATGGGGGCGGTCGTACCAAATCCCGTTGACATCCATCAACGGCTCTGAATCGTAAGGGGTTGGTGGGAGTACTGCTAGAGGCTGATCCGGCTAATATACCACCATCTGAGTGTCAGTGGATGGTGGTGTCTGGTAGGTGAGTTGCGGCTGCTGGTACGGCTCCGCATGTACAAGATGGACCTGTCTAGGTTGCTGGTGAGAGCTGGAGCGCTGGGACGAGCTGTTGCTGCTACTCGGATCGCCTCATGCCTGAAGACGAGGCTGTGAAGCTGTCTGTGCCTCCTGGAGATACATGAGCTCTGTCTTCAGGTCACTCAGAGTCTGTGCCATCTGCTCCATCTGCGTGATGCCCTGGAACTGCTTCTTCTCTATAATCTCCATCCGGTCCAGCTTCTCGCTGATGATCCCCATGTGTTCGGCTGAGGACTCGGCCTGTGCTGCAGCTACCGCTGATGAACTTGATGGACCGGTGTCGACCCGTGCTATCCTCTGGTACTACACAGTCTGTGGCTGCTGGGGTCTGCCTTGTGTGTACAATCGGGTCTGGGACATCACCATATATTTCTCGGCCATCTCCTCGTAGATGGCCCAGACCTGATCGTGATCCTTGGCGAAGTAGGACCTGCCACAAGAAGCGTTCACCAAGCCCTGAAGCTCTGGTGTCAGCCCGCTGAAAAATCTCTGAACAAGGTTCGGCTTGGAAATGTGATGGTGCGGGCATCTGTCGGTCAGCTCTCTGAACCTCTCCCATGCCTCGTGGAACTGCTCGTTGGGGAGCATGGAGAAGTTGCTGATCAGGGCTCTAGAGGCGTTCGTCCGCCCGAGTGGATAATACTTATGCAAGTACTCAGCGCGGAGCTGCTCCCAGGTGTAGATGAACTTCCCCAAATGCTTCAGCCAGGTGGTTGCTTTGTCTGCTAAGGCGAAGGGGAAGGCAATCATCCGTATGGTATCCTGGTCCACTTGACGATCGTGGACAGTGTTGCATATCATCTCGAACTCCTAAAGGTGGAGATGGGGCTCCTCAGTAGCCAGCACATGAAACCGGGGAAGAAGCTGCAAGGTGTTCGGGGGGAACTTAAAGTCCCCCACGATCGCTGGAAGAACCACCCAACAGTGTGTCAAAGTCGATCCGGGGTTGTGTTACTCCCGCATCGGTCTCGGAGGTCCTGCTACTTCTGCTGCGGCGGCGGCCGCTGCAGCTGCTGCCGCGACTGCGGCTGCTGCCGCATCGTCGGGTCCTCCCCCTGGGCCACGCTGCTCGCGGTTGGCTCTCATCTGCTCAAGCTCACACCTCATATTTAACATGAATGCGCCCTGATCCCTCAACTGCTGCTGAACTGTCTCGAGGGAGGCGATCAGGGTGGAGTTGATCGCACCCTGGTCCAGAACGAAGTGCTCATGCTGCGGACCTCTGGTGTGATCATCACTACTGCCGGCCATAGTCTCTGCAAAATCAAAACATCCAAACTCAGGTGCCGATAAATCATTTTTCTGTCTCTCCTCTGGCACTGGTATGTCGGTCTCAGAAGAAGGGGGATCGAGGGGGAACAGGGTGGAGTCGTACTCGGGTTCGAAGAGCGGGTCTGAACTCCCACGAACCGACCTAGATGAGTGGGCTGGAGTGCTAAAACGCGGTGCAGCCAGAGGCTGCCTAAGAGACCTCCTGCCCATCATCGTGATATGGCGAGTAGTGCGGATGAGATCTGGTAATAACTATGATCACAAGCAAACCCCCGATTCACCAACACAACATGAGCTGAAGACCGTAAAGGCTCGGTCAATTATCTTGTCAATTTTATTTTGGTGATCAGTCAGGATAGCAGAGCGATTACGTGACCTGTTGGGTTACCCGATATTTTCTCAACCGACTGTCTCGTACAGATATATCCGGTAATCAGTCGAGAAGAATATCGGAGGGCTTTACCTAGTGTGCGGGGTCACTCTCTCGCGCAAGCAAACCAGACAATGAGGGGGTTGCTCTCCCCAAGACAAATTTTTAAGTGAGGTGTATTTTAGGGTCGATAGTGGTAGCAGTCCCAAATTTTATTGTTTTTCTTTTTAGATATTTTTCAATAATCAAACAAATCGCCTAACGAATTTTTTAGTTCTCCTGGTTATTTTAATCCGAAACAAGGGGAGAAGTCGAAAAAGCCGATGCGTGAAAAATCAATGATGCATGCAGAGTAAGAAATGCGTACCTGACTCCTACAATCTACGTGCAAAATGATCTGCGCAGAATTGAAAGACAGAAAATAAACTACCTAAATGGTGCAGGCGGAAAACCGAGTCCCTAATCAGCAGTGCTACTCGAAAGAACAACTAGCTGACCACCAGCCTCCAATCCAGAGAGTCCGGTCTAGACCCACCCCTCCTCTTCTTGACAGGTCGAGTTCAGGAGTAGCGCTTGACGGGGTGGGCTCGCGGCGCGTAGGCTCGAAGGTGGTGAATCAACTATTTTATTAATCTTTTATTATAGGTCCAATTACCGAACTATAGGAACAGAAAATGTATTACGGTGTTTGGATCCTATGAGTTACGTCACAATCAAGCAGAAAATCCTAAAGCTAGGGGCTCGAAAATCCGCGAGAAATCGGAAAAGGCAGTAAGGAAAACAAAACCGTGAAAAAGCGGCGTAAAACAGAGGGGTCCCCCGAGCATGCCGGTGCTCGGCGAAACAGACCCCAAGAATCTCTCAAGTCCAAGTGTCTCAGTCATGTCCTGTATTATTAAAAATAATAAATGGTCTGAAAAGTAAATCTAAACTACTCTAAACTAATCTGCGGCTAATCTGTGGCTCCCGCACTCCTGCTCACTCCTTGCGTCCTCATGCGACTCTTTAGAGAAGAGAGCCGCCTCCGACTCCCGCGGTTGCTTCGGCTTTCGAAGAAAGCCGCCTCGATCCTCGGGCCCTCGCAAGAAAACAAACAGAGTATCACAGATCAGATTATTATATATAAACAGGTTAGATAAAATCTATACAAAAATATCTACAGAAAACCGTGAAAAATAAAATCGCGGAAAAATCAAATGCGACTACTAAGCCGTGCTCCCCGGCAACAGCGCCATTCTGATGAGCACAAAATCACCAAGCAGCAAACGTAAAGGTAGAGCTAAGTTCGTTGCGACCTCAGCCGCTCGGGTGGCACAACGAGAAAAAGATTCAGACCACCAAATGAAAATCAAAACACGATAAAACTCAAGGTAGCGGTCTCGCTATTAGATTAACCCAGTATAGCGACCAGGGTCAAACTCAAGGAGCACGTGATGGCCTTGCGGCCTACGAAGTAGTCAAAAGCGAAAATAAACAAGAGAAAATTATTTTAGGTGGGTTTTTAATATTTTTCAATTTTTTTGGATTTTTAAATAATAAGGAGAATAAGAAAGTCAAGGAAACAAGCAACTTCACACAATTATTTAATTACTCAAAATTCACCCAAAAATCCAAACAAAAATGTTTTATATTTTTTACATTTTTCTATGTTTTTATTTAATTTTTTGGTTTTTATTATTTTTATAGAATTTTATAAAAATGAAACAAGAAAAGAAAAGAGTGTTGTTGTCCAGTCAGACTTGGAGGGCCAAAATAAAATAGATAATGGCCCTATCTAAGCCTGGAGGTAATTTTCTTGTAAAGTATGAAATAGAAGGAAAAATTAGGCACTGTGTTTATTATTTTTGGATTTTCTTTTAATTATTAGAATTTTTATGGGTTTTTCAATGTTTTCAATTTTTATAATTTTTATAAATCTAAAAAAGACCAACATAGGTCAGAAAATCAAGCACAGCAAGACAAACAATATCTATTTTTTTGTAATTTTTAAAGTTGCTTTAATATTTTTTTTTATTTTTAGAACCGGACAGTAAGAAAATTGTGTGTTTTGAATTTTTAAAAATACTAAAAAGAGTCAAAAATGTCTCCAAAAATTAGAGAAATTTTACACCATCGCAGGAGCCATGTATCCAATTTTCATCAAATTTGGAGTAATTTTGCTATTTTATTAAAATCAAAAATAAAGGCACAGTCCATAGGGACCTAAATAAAAGGAAATAAAATTCCGAGGGCTGAAACGTAACTATTCCAAGAACTGGGGGGGTCTCTATGCAAAAATTCCACGCTCCCACGCGCAAAGCACGTGTACTGGGCACGGAGGGACCCACTTGCAACAAAAAATAGTTCGGAGGTCTTATTAGCAACAGGTGCTAAAAGCGCAAGGTACTAATTGCAAAATGCCCAAAGCATTCGGCACATGTCCAATTAAATCATTCATAGGGGCATAAGTGCAAATATCAAGAAATATTTTTTAATTATTAACACATCAGAACCACAGGCCCATATCATGCAAATTCACCAAAATATCACGTGACGATGCACGTGTCCAACATACACAAGGGTAGAAATGCAAATAGAATAAGCAGCAAGGTCATAAGTGTAAATGTCCCAAAATAAAAACAACTATATGCGATATTTACAGGACTAACTAATAAAAGCAATAAACAGAGGGACCTACAAGAAATTTACCCCTTATTATGATCCGAGGGCTGGAGTGGCGCCACGTGGCTGATCGGACGGCTGGGAGTAGCGGGTGCTTCCTCGAGTAAACCCTCGCTCTGATCGACGGTGGAGGACGTGCCACGTGGATAATCGGACGACTAAGGAGCGCTGTGGCTAAGCCTCGCTGAATCGACGGTCACGATCAAGCCTCCAAAGATCTGACGGTGATGGCTGCTCCTCAAATGGACGGATCTGATCTAATCTGGAGTGTCGAGGAAGATCGGACGGCTATGGAGGATACTCCAAGAACTCAATGTCGGCAGGGTGCAGAAGGAGCTCGGGGGAAAGGCGAAGGTGATGGATGACTCCGATGATCGAAATGTAGGCGAAGATGGTCGGAATCGAAGATAGTCGGCGACGGGGTGATTTGGGCGTGAATCTAAATTAGCGAAGTAGAGAAAGAATTGGAGCTACCTGATGGACGAGGTCGACTGGGAATGAGCCGATGAAGCTCTAGGTCCTAGCCTCGAGGGCCGTCGATGCCCGAGGCTCGAGCACCACATCTGGGCGGCGCACGGCGGCGCAAAGTCGCCGGATCGATGGTCCAGCTGCTCCCTCCTCGCTGCAACACGGCCGAATGCAAGCTGTCACTCAGGCGAGGGCTATGGAGGTCCTAAGGTGGAATGAGCTGATCCAAAGATGCGTGAAAATGGGGGCGGAGCTCAGACTATATACATCTAGGGGTCCGGCTAGATGGGAGTCGGGCGTGAAGCTCGGAGCGTGGATCCCAAGGACCCCTGCCGGGCGTGGATCAGGGATGATCGTAGAATGGATTAGGACCTGGGGTTTGTGGTATTAGTGATCGGATAGAGTGTGGAGAATGTCGAGATATCGGGTCGAAAACTCAGATCCAGGGCTCAGTGGTCCAGGGGGGGAGTTGACCGGGGGGGTCAACATCCCCCGTGGACCAATCAGAGGAGGCCATGTCATAAATATTTAGAAATTAAAAATTAAATGATAAATGGCTGAATTAGGAAAAATTTAAAAAGAAAAATGTTTATTTTATTTTAAACTATTTTTTGTGATTTTTAATTAATTTTTTGAAATAAAAATAGAGTATGTACAATATAGTACTATGCATAGGTATATATATACAATATAGATTTTTAATTTTTGATTTTTAATTAATTATTTTTGTGAATTTTTATTCCCATTTTATATTTTATTTATTTATAGAATAAAATTAGGAATATTTTGATATTTTTATTTTATTTTTATTATTTATGAACAAGGGTGAAATAAATATTTATAAACATATATATACATGGTTAGTTACAATGTTTCTTTTGGTTTTGATTTTTGTTCTTTTTATTTGATTTTTATTTTTATGATTTTTATTTTATTTATTCACATAATAGGATATGGAATATGTACAAAATTTTATGGAATTTAATTTATATATTTACAAGGTGAAATAAATATGGAAAGGTGTTCTATGTACAAGGTGAATATATACAAGTGAAGAAGATCTTTTTATTTCTTTTTACTTTTCTTATTTTTATTTTGATTTTGTATTTACAAGTATATACAAATATGAACAAACCCATTTTTATTTTTTATTTTTAGAGTAAAATATTTTTATTATATTTACAGGTATATTTACACACATGAGCTTCCTTATCTCTCTCTACTTGGGCTTTTATGAGGTCAGGCCCATGCTGAGCTCTCCCTTGGGATTAGGTTGCTCAATATTTATTCTAAATATCTCCCTCTTTTTCTTTTGATTCTTTATTCTATTATTTTTGCACAAAAACATGCTAATTATTTACTTTTATACAATGCATGCACTTTGGTAATTATTTGTATTTACGGAGATATACATGTATTTACAAAGGTTTTTGTAGCTAAAATATAAGAATAAAGAGTGATGAATGGGTATTCATCAGTACCCACTATATCAATCATTCTTATTTTTCTTATTGAGAAAATAAGTGGAATAAGATGAAGTAAATATGCTTTGCTTTGAAGCTTTTACCACTCATAAAAGAAAAGATCAGGAAAAAAACTTTCTTATCAAAATGAATTCACTAACCTTCCAATAACAGGTGCGTTCTTTGAAATCATAAAATCAAAAGGGAAAAATTGAGATGCCAAAAACGAAGATTATAGGAAAAAAATAGAAACTTTGATGATCAAATATAATTTTCTAAATAACTCTAGAAAAAGGAGAAAAACTCACATTCTTTCCATTCCATGTCATCTTATTTTTGTGGAAAGACAAACTTGGAATAAAAAACGAGAAAGAAAAGAAACACCACACTAATACCTAAACTTCATAACATAAACAAAATTAACTAGATAAAAAGACACACCCTTAATTCATGCAAATCGTATTTTTTAAACTTCATTGTGGCGTCCTCCTCCTTCTCCGTTATCTCCATCGCCGAGTGCTTCCTCAACATCATCATCAACATCAACATCATCTAGCACCAATTGTGCCATGGCAATGCACTGTCTCTTATGTCGCAACCACCAATCCATCACCTGGCAACCATTAGAACAGTAGATCACTTCATCGCAGTCGCACCGCCGAAACTCGTCCCTCCGCATCTCCGGACGTCCGCACTGATCATTCCCGCACAACTCCATCTCCTCGCCCAGGTCCTCAGCCAATGCAAACCACTTGCACATGAAGCAGTTCACCGAGTGCATCTTCACCGTCGAGTAATCGTGCTCAGCGTCATCCTGGATGTGGTGTTCGAGCTCACGTTGTGCATCCTCATTCCCAAGTGCGGCTGTTTGGGTGGCGAGGAGGAAACCGGCCAGGATCCTCTCACCACCCCCTTGTAACATCCCGGCTTAGGTCCCCGGTCCGTTATCGAGGAAAACTTGCCCTGATAACTTGTTGGATACGAGCCCAAATGGATCCGTTGATACTTGTTAAGCATTTTGGGTGGTTGTCAACAGATCCATTTGGGCCCGTATCCAACAAGTTGTCAGGGCAAGTTTTCCTCGATAACGGATCGAGGACCTAAGCCCGGGACATTACAAATGGTATCATAGCCAATTTCCATCTGATAGTGGAAAGGGCTACCCGAGAGGTGGAGCCGCCCCTACAAAGAGGTTGGAGGAAATGGCTACCCAGAGCGTGCAACCGCCACTATCACCAGGAACTATCACTGGGAATAAGTGATGGGCCATGTCGCAACAAGGACGTTGCGAATATAAGTGGGGGAGGTTGTAACACCCTAATCTCAAACATAGTACCACATGGAAAACTCACAAAGTGTGGGTGTGGTATATAAGTGGTGGGGATTACTACTTGACAACTTGGGCTTAAGCATTTTGGGTGGTTGTCAACGGATCCATTTGAGCACGTATCCAACAAGCTGTCAGGACAAGTTTTCCTCGATAACGGACCGGGGACCTAAGCCCAGGACGTTACACCTCCTCTGTTGCCGAATTATTAAACATGATTATGACGAGGGAGTACAATGCGGATAGATAGGAGTTGTGCACTGTCTTCTGTATTAACTCCATGCCGCCTTTGAGGTCTGATGAGCCACAAGATTCAAGAAGCTAAGGTAAAGGTAGAGCTAAGGTCGTTGCGACCTCAATCGCTCGGGTGCTCGACAAGAAAAATTATTCGGACCACCAAATAAAGATAAAACACGAGAAAGCCAACTAGCAGTTCTAGCTACGGGATTAACTTGGTATAGCACTCAGGGTCGAACTCGAGGAGCACGGATTGGACTTGCGGCCTACGAAGTAGTCTAAAAAAAGGTAAAAATATAAACAAACAATTTTTAATGTGTTTTTAATATTTCAAGATTTTTTTGGATTTTTCAATTATAAAGAAATCAAGAAAAGCAATGAAACAAGCAACTTGCAACAATTATTTAGCTATTCTAAGAAGCTCTAAAAAATCAAACAAAACTATTTTTATGTTTTTTTATATTTTTTTATGTTTTTGGTTAATTTTTTGGGTTTTTATGATTTTTATGGAATTTTATAAAAATAAAACAAGGCTGAAAATCAAAGACACTGTCCAGTCAGACTTGGAGGCTGAAATAAAATAGATAATGGTCCTATCAAAGTCTGAAGGTAATTTTCCTGTAAAGTGTAAAATACAAGGAAAAATTCGGAATTGGATTTATTAATTTTTGATTTTTCTATTATTTACTATAATTTTTATGGGGTTTTCAATGTTTTCAATTTTTATAATTTTTATAAATCTAAAAATGACCGAAATTGGCCAGAAAATCAAACACAGCAATGCAAACAATATCTAATTTTTTTGTAATTTTTAAACTTGTTTTAATATTTTTTTGTGATTTTCAGAACTGGACAGTAAGAAAATGTGTGTTTTTGAATTTTAAAATACTAAAAAGAGTCCAAAATGTCTCCAAAAATTAGAGAAAATTTTGCACAGTGGCAGGAGCCAGGTTTCCAATTTTCATCAAATTTGGAGTAATTTTGCTATTTTATTAAAATCAAACAACAAGGCATAGTGCACAGGGACCTATCTGTAATTAAAATAAGTTCCGGGACCCCTTGGATAACACGGCTGGAAAGTATAGGGCCCAACGTGTAAAAAGCCCCGAGAACCACGCACGCTGCACGTCTGTTATACTCAGAGGGGCATAAGTATCATTCCATTTTATAAAACTATAAAGAGCAACACGCTAGAAACACGGGACAAAAACTACAATTACACCAAAACTCACGTATTGATGCACGTGTCCATCATGTACAGGGGTATAAATGTGAACAAGATAAACCACAGGGTCCTCTATGCAAAATGACCAGAATAAAAACAATTAAGAAATGTATTTACAGGACTAAATATTAAATGCAAAAACTAAAGGGGCCTAAGAGCAATTACCCCTTATTATATATCGAAGGCCAGATGGGCGCCACGTGTGATATCCAACGGTCAGGGGTTGGCGCCTCAACGAAGGGCTGCGGCTCGGATCTGACAGTCAAGGCTCAGCCACGTGGATGATCGAACGTCTCCTGTGCGTTGTGGCTAAACCTCACTGATCTGACGGTCCTGATCCACCCTCTGATGATCGAACGGTTGGCATTGCTCCTCAAATGGACGTCTGCGATCTAATCTGCAGCTGGAGGGCTAGATGGACGGCTATGGAGGATACTCGAAGAACTCGATGCCGGCGAGTTTCGTCGGGCTCGTGTGCGTGCAGTAGAGCTCCTCGGAGGCTACTGAAGATTGGAGAAGATGCGCATGGGCCTCCCGCATCTGAAGAGAGCCTCCGATGAAGTTGGAGGCATCGGAGGTGGTCCAGCGACCACGGCGGAGCTAGAGTTGCCGCTCCTAACTGTCCGAGCCCTCAGATGGGCTTGGCTTGACCTGCAAAGCAATGCAACAGACTCCTGGGTCGAGGGCAAAGTGCCTCGTCGCAGTTAGAGGTGGTGGAGGTGAACGGTGCGTCGATATGGGCGAGCTCCGGCGAAGCGACGGCAGTGGAGCTCGTATCCCAGTTCCTGTGCGAACTGGGTTGGATGGATGGGTGCAGAAGGTGCGCGGGGGAAGGGCGAAGGTGATGGATGACCCCGATGGTCGAGATGTGGGAGAGGTTGGTTGGAATCGAAGGTAGTCGGCGACGGGGTGATTTGGGCGTGAATCAAAATTAGCTAAACCAAGGAAGAACTGGGTCTACCTGATGGACGAGGTTGACTGGGATTGAGTTGGTGAAGCTCTAGGTCCTAGACTCGAGGGTCGTCGATGCCCGAGGCTTGAGCACCACGTTTGGGCGGCGCACGGCGGCGTGAAGCTGCCGGATCGATGGTCCGACCACTCCTTCCTCGCTGTAACACGGCGAATCGCGAGCTGTCACTCAGGCGGTGGCTATGGAGGTCCTAGGGTGGAATGAGCTGAGCCAAAGATGAAGAACAAGGCTGCCGGAGGTGAGACTATATATGTCTAGGGGTCCGAGAAGACAAGGATCGGGCAAGCAACTCGGAGCTCGGACCCCTCCTACCCACCCCGGGCGTGGATCTAGGATGATCGATGAATAGTCGGAGCCCGGGGTTTCGAAGTTTGGCGGTCGGATCGAGGTGCAGAAATTAGGAGAAGAGACGGGTCGGGCGCAGATCCGCAAGTATGTGGTCCAGGGGGGGAGTTGACCGGGGGGTCAACATCCCCTGTGGACCAGTCAGAAGCGGCCACGTGGAAATGATTTGAAAATTCAAAATAAAATAGTAAATGGCCGATTTATGCAAAACTCAAAACATGAAAAGTTTTTCTTTTATTTTAAACTATTTTTTTGTGATTTGTAATTATTTTTTTGAAATAAAAATAAGGTATATATAATATAGTACTATGTATAGGTATATATACAATATTGAATTTTTAATTTTTGATTTAATTAATTATTTTTGTGCATTTTTATTCCCATTTTATATTTTATTTATTTACAAGATAAAATTTGGAATATTTTGATGTTTTTTTTATTTATTTACAAGGGTAAAATAAATAGGTATATACAAGTATGTACATGGTATATTTACAATGTTTCTTTTGATTTTTAATCTTGTTATTTTTATTTAATTTTTGTTTTTATGGTTTTTATTTTATTTATTGACAACATGAAATATAGAATATATACAAGTTTTATGGGATTTTGATTTATTTATTTATAGGGTGAAATAAATAGAGAAAGTGGTTTTATGTACAAGGTGAATATTTTTATTTTCTTTTTAATTTTCTTATTTTTATTTTGATTTTGTATTTACAAGTGTATACAAATATTTACAAGTAAATATGACCCATTTTTATTTTTATTTTTAGAGGAAAATATTTTTCTTTATTTATTTACAAATTTATTTACACATATGAGCTTCCCTATCTCCCTCTACTTTGGCTTTTATGCGGTCAGGCCCATGTTGAGCCCTCCCTTGGGATTAGGTCGCTCAATATTTATTCTAAATATCTCCCTCTTTTTCTTTTGTCTCTTTATTCTTTTATTTATGCACAAAAACATGCTAATTATTTAATTTTATACAATGCATGCTATTTGATAATTATTTGTATTTACAGAGATATACATGTATTTGCAAAGGTTTTTGTGGCTAAAATATAAGAATAAAGAGTGATGAATGGGTATTCATCACCCCCCTATACTTAACTTTGCTAGTCCCTTAGCAAACACTTATTTGAAAAAGAAGTGAAAAAGAGAAAGAAAGAGGAAAAGAGGAGAATATACATGGATTAAGGCTGATTATTAAACTTGCCTTCATTAAATTGAAATATGGAGCTCGATCAGATCTTTGGATTATTAATGTGTCGGAACCTTATTTGGACTTAAGCTTAAAACTCAACAGCCTCTAAGTTCCACCAATCTATGGACAAGACTCCTCAATAAACCAGATCAGAACAAGTCTACATACACAAACTCTAATGACCATGAATCTTTCCATGCGGTGTAAGTGATATGTAGCTCCCCACCTCAGAAGTACCAAAGAAACAACCTCCCCCAATCCGGTAACTCTAATGCCTCGGTCTTGCAACTCTTTTCTCGAGAAGCGGGGTATTCCCTTCTAAGTTCAAGTGCAACCGGCTCAAGAAGAGGGGGAAGAGGATGAAGAATGGACCATGGCCAGTGTAGCCACGTATCCTTGGGAGCTCAACCAGTGTAGCTGAGTCTCCCGCTGCAAGCTTCATGAGATGTAGCATGTATACCACAAGCTTTGCTTATTTTGCACTATATACACTCCGGTGGGGTTATTAAATTTTCAATCCGACCCACCACTTTTTTGGAGTTCTTTTCTTTTTGCATATTTTTTGTGCAACTGTACAACATATCTACATGGTGCAGCATATATACAAGGAGTTTTTCCTCTCGAGCTAGTAGACTATCCCTCCTTTGAAGCTTTATTGCAACCCACAACTTTTGTCTTTAGACTTCATCACCACCATACCAAGTTGAGACGCACTTCCTTCACTATAAGAAGAAGAGAGGTTCCGCCTAGAAGTACTACCCTCATATGCTACTCCAAGCCAAGGGAAACTGCCTCCTCACCACCTCATCCGTGGAGAGCTATGTGTAAAGTGCTGGTGCAAGTCAAGCCATTATCTCTAAGAGTCATGCGTGTGTTGTTAAGTGTTCTACTTAGGCTCATCAAGATGACATATGCTCATAGCCTAGTGGACTCAAAGAATTAAGTCCCAATGGACCTGAAAAAGCCTTAACCCTAAGCCTTATAAGGTTCCTCTTAGAATTAGGTGGATTAAGATCTTAATCAAGCTCCATTTCCCAATTTAATTCCAGGCTATTTTAAATGTCAACTAGAATCCAGGAAAAACTATACAAATATTTACAAAGATGCTATTTACAAATATGCATTTTACAAATATTTACAATCGTGCAAAATTTTTGAAAAATGTTTGAAAACATGAATGTATGCATGAATGCAAGTTTTGCAAAATATTTACAAACATTTACAAGGTTTTTGCAAACTTTTTGTTTTCAAAACATTTTTGGAAAAATTTTGTACTATATACATAATTTTGATATGAACATATTTACAAATCCTTTACACAAATCATTTTACAATCATTTGTACAAAAAATAATTTGTATAAATAAATAGGTATGTGCAAGATGAATTTTATATACAAGGAAAAAAATTTAATTTTTATGAGTTTTTAGCCATTTTTATTTATTCACACACTCACACAAAGTACGAGTTATGGCTAAAGTATATATGAAATATATACACACCCCCCTATACTTAGCTCGAACGATGTCCTCAGAGTGATCAAGAGCGATGAAGAAGACATAACTCGTGCTTAGTATAGGGAAGTGAAAAGGAATGGCTGAATACAGAGATGAATGAAATAATAGAATGAGGAGAACTCGATGGTTTCCCCCTATACTTAGCATCAAGTAATCCTAAGTATAGAAAGCTGTACATGAAGGGAAATCCGAGTGAAGGATGTACAGAGTCTACCCCCCTATACTTAGGGTAAAATATCCCTAAGTATAGGCAGCAAAACAGGGGTACAAAGAATCAAAAGAATACCCGAAGGTCCTACATCCCCCCTATACTTAGGGTAAAGTACACCCTAAGTATAGCATAATCATAAGATGAGAAAAGGGATGTGGGACTAAAGAATAAAGTGATATGGACAACGGGATCTATACAGGTCGGAAGAACAGTGATAATCAGGCGTGAGATGCAATAGATGTGAGTCAAGAGACCACATCTCACGCAAAGTGAATAGGGGCAACATCAACGACTCGCGGCTCGTGACCTAGAAATGGCTTGAGCCATTGGCCGTTCACTCGAAAGGTACTCTCAAAAGACAATTCAGATATATCAATGCTCCCGTTGTCGTGTACCTTTCTCACAAGATAAGGTCCCTTCCATTTGCTCTGTAGCTTCCCTAGAAATAGACGAAGCCTAGCATCAAACAGCCATACTCTCTGTCCAGGCTCAAAATGTGTGTGGCTGATATGAGAATCATGCCACTCCTTCACTCTCTCCTTGTATTGTAGGTTGTTTGAGAAGGCGGTATCACGAAGCTCCTCCAAGGCTGCTAACTCTGCCCTCCTCTGGTCTCCTACACTATCTGGATCCAAAAGAATATCTGTAACTGCCCAAAGCGACCTGTGTCTCAACTCAACTGGTAAGTGGCACGGCTTGCCATATACGAGGCGAAAGGGAGATGTGCCCAAAGGTGTCTTGCAAGACGTTCTATATGCCCACAAGATCAAGTTCAAAAGCTGTGACCAATCCTTTCGGTCAGGGCGGACGACTTTCTGCAATATAGTCTTAATCTCCTTGTTCGACACTTCGACTAGACCATTCGTTTGTGGGTAGTATGGAGTGGCAACTCGATGGTCTATACCGAACTCGCTAGCAAGGGCCTTCACCTGGTCGTTGATGAAATGAGACCCCCATCTGAAATCAATAATCGAGGTACCCCGAGCCGTGTAATGATGTGCTTCCTCAAAAATCTGCAGATTGTCCTGGCATCAGTGGTTCGGGCCGAGATGGCCTCAACCCAACGACTCACATAATCAACGGCCAACAGAATGTACTCAAATCCCTGACTCTTAGGGAATGGACCCATGAAATCGATGCCCCATACGTCAAAAACCTCACAGAAGTGAATGGGCTGCATCGGCATCATATCACGCTGTCCACAAGTGCCCATCCTCTGACAGTCAGTACATCTCTTCGCGAACTCATAAGAGTCCTTGAAGAGGGTAGGCCACCATAGGCCGAATTGGAGCACTTTCTGTGTCGTTCTCCTCCCTGAGTGATGTCCTCCTGCCTCAAGCTTGTGGCAGTATGTGAGGACGCTATGGTGCTCCTCCTGAGGAATGCACCTATGCCAGATGCTATCCCCTCCTTTGTGGTAAAGGATGGGATCCTCCCAGTGGTAGGACTTGGCCTTCGCGAGGATGATCTCAAGCCTCTGCCTGGGCCAATCTTGTGGAACTTTCTTAGCAACAAGAAAGTTGACAATATCGGCATACCATGGGAGAGAGGCGATAGCAAGGATCGCCTCATCTGGGAAGGTCTCACAAATAGGGTCAATCAAGTTAGAATCCTCAAGATGCTCTAATCGGGAGAGATGATCCGCCACCACATTCTTGACTCCATGCTTATCCTTGATCTCAATGTCGAACTCCTGGAGTAGAAGGATCCATCTAGTCAATCTAGCTTTGGCATCCTTCTTTGCCATGAGGTACCTGATGGCGGTGTGATCTGTGTACAGGGTCACTCTAGATCCGATAATGAACTTATCTAGGGCGAACACTACTGCTAGCATCTCCTTCTTGGTGACTGTGTAGTTCCGCTGCGCGGCATCCAATGTACAGCTAGCGTAGTGAATAGCAAAAGGGACTCCATCCCACCTCTATCCAAGCACGGCCCCCACAGCAAAATCGGAGGCATCCGTCATGATCTCGAATGGGAGAGACCAATCAGGTGGCTGAAGAACAGGAGCCTCAACAACACATCTCTTGAGAGTCTCGAAGGACGAAAGACACTTGTCATCAATAAGGAACTCGGTGTCTTTCGTCAGCAGGTCAGTCAACGGCCAGGCAATCCTACTGAAATCATGAATGAATCACCGATAGAAACCGACATGCCCTAGGAATGACCGTAACTCCCGCAAATTGGACGGCGGTGCGAGTTTTCTAATGACATCAACCTTGGCTGGATCCACCTCCATGCCCCTGTTGGACATGATATGGCCAAGCACTTTCCCTTGAGTCACCATGAAGTGACTCTTCTCCCCAAGATAGAACCAAGCGAACCTCTATGCATCGTTGAAGGACTCGGTCTAGGCAGTCAAGACAGGAGTCGAATTCGTCGCCGTAACCGAGAAATCATCCATGAAGACCTCCAAGCACTCCCCTACCATGTCCGAAAAGATCAACAAAATGCATCTCCGAAAAGTCTTAGGGGCATTGCATAGCCCAAATGGCATGCGTCGGAAAGCGTATGTGCCGAAGGGACAGGTAAAGGTAGTCTTGTCCTGGTCCTCGGGAGCGATGGACACCTGGTTGTAGCCCGAGTACCCATCCAGAAAACAATAGTGGCTCTTCCCTGCCAGTCTCTCAATGATCTGATCTATAAAGGGCAGGGGGAAATGATCCTTCTTGGTGTCCTGGTTGAGTCTCCTGTAGTCAACGCAAACCCTTCAAGAAGTGGGTACCCGTGTAGCAATCTCCTCTCCATACTCGCTGACCATTGTAGTGATGCCCGTCTTCTTGGGCACCACATGCAAAGGCTGACCCACTTGGAGTCGGAGATGGGGTAGATAAAATCGGCGCTCCACCACTTTGAAATTTCCTTCATGACAACCTCCCTCAGATTCGGGTTCAGCCGCCGCTGGAACTCACGCGACGGCTTTGCGTCATCTTCGAGATAGATGTGGTGAGAGCACAGAGCCGGACTGATCCCCTGGAGATCTGCTACGCTCCATCCTATCGCCTTGTGGTTCTTTTCAAGAACCCCCATCAGACGGGATTCCTGCTCTCCAGTCAAATCGGCGGAGATAATGACTGGGTAAATCTCATGCTCACCCACAAGGAACCTATACTTCAGCGACACAGGAAGCGGCTTCAGCTCTGGACAACTGGGTGCTGGTGGATCTGGCCTCTGAAAACTATGCGTGAAGGCTGCCAAATATGCATGGGAGAACTGAAACTCTCTGTCACTCTCTGAATCTGGAGAAGGCTACCCTAATGGACTGTCTCTGCTCTGCTCGGCATCTACCTCCTCCCTAGCTGCAGTCTTAGTGGAAGACAGATCTGGTATGTAATCATCAAACTCTGCCCAGTCAAAACCTGACTCTGAGGGATCTGTATCATCCAAGGTGGCCTCAGTACCACCATCATCACAAAATCAGTCTTGCGGTCGAGTACCGGCTCTGCTGCCTCAAAAGTATCCTGGACCAGGAATGTGCTCTCCAAGCTCTCCTCTGCTGGCGTCTCTGCATCAGCGGACTCTGAAGGTGAGAGGATGGCCTCCGCATCTGGGTCTGCCCATACTGCCTCGTCATCTGTTGATCACAAAGTCACAGTCCTGGTGGATGTATGGCCCAGCATTTGTCATCTACTCTGTATCAGAAGTAGTCTCTGAGCATGCTCTGTCTCTGGCTCTGCTGTCCTCGATCATCTCTATCTGTACACTCTCGCCCTCGACGCGAAAGTATACCTTCCCGCTATCATGATCGGTCACTGCCTTAGCAGTGGCCAAGAAAGGGCGACCTAGAATGATGGGGGTATGAGTCACTGACTCAGGAATCTCCATGTCCAACACTAAGAAGTCCACGGGGAATTGCAGGCCTTGAATCGTGACGACAACGTCTCTAAGCAACCCATTCGGCCTCTTGACAGATCTATCAGCAAACTGAAGGACTGTCCTGCTCTGTCTAAGAGTGCCCAACTTGAAGCGGTCGAGAAGGGCTGCCGGAAGTAGGTTGATCGACGATCCGCTATCTAATAGAGTATGGTCCAACCTCTGCTCACTGATATGGCATCTGACATATGGGGCTCCTGAATCTGGCCTCTTGGTCGGCAGGCGGTTCTGGATCGCGAAACAAGTGGCTCTCGTCAGCACATGAATCTCTGAGTGATGGTTCCTCCTCTTCCTCCTGATTGTAGTCCTGTCTCTAAGGGAACGTTGAAGAAGAGGGATGTGCTGCAAAGCCTCCTAAAGAGTCAGTTGTATGTGAAAACGGTCTATCATCTGCTAGCTGAACTCTTCCTGCTGCCTCTTTTTTGGATTTTCATTTTTCTTCCCCTTTCCCGTTTGAAGGGCTCTAGGGAAGGGGATCACAGGGTCCTTCTCAGATGAAGGACTAGGAGAGGGTCTAGACGGCTCGACGGCCGGATCCACACATACATCAAGCACCACAGTGGGACCAAAAGAATATAAACCCTTTCCTTTATTCACAGAAGTGTTCCGAGATACATCAGTAACAGGAAAAACAACAGGAATCTCAGAAGAACCCGGTGGCATCAGCACCACCATCGGTTGGTAGACTAGCGGCCTCAGTACCGCGCTCTGACTCGGCAACATGGGTGGCCTACGTACCACCTCCTCGAACTGGTGAAACGACGGCATCAGTACCGCCGGTGGGATCAGCATCTGTGGTGGCATCAGTACCACCGTCATTATCTCTAGCGGCCTCAGTACCGCTCTCCTCCTCGTCTGGCGCTCTGGATGTATCCTCAGGGTGTCTCTCAGACGAGTCGCCTCCAGCTGGCATCCTACCGCTCCTAAGTGTGACAAAGTCAGTATCAAAAAGATATGCAGACATGTCACCAAGAACATCACTCGGAGTGGCATACTCAGTACAAACTACCTGCTCAGACTTCCTCTTGAGGTTGTTCGGATTGGGATCTATCTGGGAAGGGATGGCGGCCTTCCCTCTCACAATGTCCCGCATCTCCTGGCAGAACTCATCCATCTCCCGTCGAAAGTAGCCTGCTGATCTGTGAGGATGCGGGCTATGTCATCCAAGGTGGGGTTCTCATAGGATGGCCCATGAGAACCTGACGGGTAGCCTCTCTGGTAATGAGGCTGCTGCTGTTGTGGCTGAGAGGGGTAAGAATGTGGCTGATGTTGCGGCTGATGAGGCTGATCACGCCTCCAAGACTGTACCTGCTGATAGGGACGAGGACCATACTGCGGTGAATGTTGTGGCTGTGGCTGGGTATATGCTGGGGGCTGCTGCTGCTGGTGATCCCTCTGATGGTTGTACTGGCCACCCTGTCCTGACGGTTGCTGCTGGGGCTGCGCACCTCCGGCCGCCCAACGGAATCCAGGATGGTCTCGTCGGATACCGGGTTGGGGGCAGTCGTACCAAATCCCGTTGACATCCATCAACGGCTCCAAATCGTAAGGGGCTGGCGGGAGTACTGCCAGATGCTGATCCGGCCGGTATACCACCATCTGAGTGCCAGCGGATGGTGGTGCCTGGTAGGTGAGCTGCGGCTGCTGGTACGACTCCGCCTGTACAAGATGGACCTGTCTAGGCTGCTGGTGAGAGCTAGAGTGCTGGGACGAGCTACTGCGGCTACTCGGATCGCCTCGTGCCTGAAGACGAGGCTGTGAAGCCGTCTGTGCCTCTTGGAGACACATGAGCTGTGTCTTCAGATCACTCAAAGTATGTGCCATCTGCTCCATCTGCGTGATGCCCTGGCACTGCTTCTTCTCTATAATCTCCATCCGGTCCAGCTTCTCGCTGATGATCCCCATGTCTGCGGCTGAGGACTCGGCCTGTGCTGCAACTACCGCTGACGAACTGGATGGACCGGCGTCGACCCGTGCTATCCTCTGGTACTGCACGGTCTGTGGCTGCTGGGGTCTGCCCTGAGTGTACAATCGGGTCTGGGACATCACCATATAGTTCTCGGCCATCTCCTCGTAGATGGCCCAGACCTGATCGTGATCCTTGGCGAAGTAAGACCCGCCCACACGAAGCGTTCACCAAGACCTGAAGCTCTGGTGTCAGCCCGCTGAAAAAGCTCTGAACAAGGTTCGGCTTAGAAATGTCATGGTGCGGGCATCTGTCGGTCAGCTCTCGAAACCTCTCCCATGCCTCGTGAAACTGCTCGTTGGGGAGCATGGAGAAGTTGCTGATCAGGGCTCTAGCGGCGTTCGTCCGCCCGAGTGGGTAGTACTTATGCAAGTACTCGGTGCGAAGCTACTTCCAGGTGTAGACAAACTTCCCCAGATGCTTCAGCCAGGTGGTTGCTCTGTCTGCTAAGGAGAAGGGGAAGGCAATCATCCGGATGGTATCCTGGTCCACCTTACGGTCGTTGACTGTGCTGCAGATCATCCAGAAACTCCTGGAGGTGGAGATGGGGCTCCTCTATGGCTAGCCCATGGAACCGGGGAAGTAGCTACAAAGTGTTCGGGGGGAACTTGAAGTCCCCCACGATAGCTGGAAGTACAACCCAATGATGTGTCAAAGTCGATCCGGGGTTGTGTAACTCCCGCATCGGTCTCGGAGGTCCTGCTGCTCCTGCTGCGGCGGCCTGGCTGCTGCTGCTGCCGTTGTGGTTGATGCCGCATCGTCGGGTCCTCCCCTTGGGCCGCGCTACTCGCGGTCGGCTCTCTCTGCTCAAGCTCGCGCCTCATCTCTATCATAAAAGCTCCTGATCCCTCAACTGCTGCTGAACTGAGTCTAGGGAGGCGATCAGGGTGGAGTTAATCGCACCCTGGTCCAGGACAAAAGTCTGCTCTCCTCGGCGACCTGTGGTGCGGTCATCACTACTGCCGGCCATAGTCTCTGCAAAATCAAAACATCCAACTCAGGTGCCGATAAATCATCTGTCAGTCTCTCCCTATGGTACTGGTATCTCGGTCTCAGAAGAAGGGGCATCGAGGGGGGAGTAGGGTGGAGTCGTACTCGGGTTCAGAGAGCGGGTCTGAGCTCCCACAAACCGACCTAGATGAGTGGGTTGGAGTGCTAAAAAGCGGTGCAGCCAGAGGCTGCCTAAGAGATCTCCTGCCCATCATCGTGATCTGGTGAGTAGTGCGGATGAGATCTGATAACAACTATGATCACCGGCAAACCCCCGATTCACCAACGCAACGCGAGCTGATAACCATAAAGGCTCGGTCAATTATCTTGTCAATTTTATTTTGGTGATCAGTCAGGATAGCAGAGCGATTACGTGACCTGTTGGGTTACCCAATATTTTCTCAACCGACTGTCCCGTCAGAAATAGCCGGTAATCAGTCGAGAAGAATATCGGAGGGCTTTACCTAGTGTGCGGGGTACTCTCTCGTGCAAGCAAACCAGACAATGAGGGGGTTGCTCTCCTCAACACAGATTTTTAAGTGAGGTGTCTTTTAGGGTCGATAGTGTTAGCAGTCCCAAATTTTATTGTTTTTCTTTTTAGATATTTTTCAATAATCAAACAAATCGCCTAAAGAATTTTTCGGTTCTCCTGGTTATTTTAATCCAAAACAGGGGGAGAAGTCGAAAAAGCTGATGCGCGAAAAATCAATGATGCATGCAGAGTAAGAAATGTGTACTGACTCTAGCAGTCTACATGCAAAATGATCCGCGCAGAATTGAAAGACAGAAAATAAACTACCTAAATGGTGCAGGCAGAAAACCGAGTCCCTAAACAGTAGTGCTACACGAAAGAACAACTAGCTGATCACCAGCCTCCAATCCAGAGAGTCTGGTCTAGACCCACCCCTCCTCTTCTCGACAGGTCGAGTTCAGGAGTAGCGCTTGACGGGGTGGGCTCGCGGCGCGTAGGCTCGAAGGTAGTGAATCAACTATTTTATTAATCTTTTATTATAGGTCCAATTACCGAACTATAGGAACAGGCAAATGTATTACGGTGTTTGGATCCTATGAGTTACGTCACAATCAAGCAGAAAATCCTAAATCTAGGGGCTCAAAAATCCGCGAGAAACCGGAAAAGGCAGTAAGGAAAATCAAATCGCGAAAAAGCCGCGTAAAACCGAGGGGTCCCCCGAGCATACCGGTGCTCGGCGAAACAGACCCCGAGAATCTCTCAAGTCCAAGTGTCTCAGTCCAGTCCCTGTATTATTACAAATAATAAATGGTCTGAAAAGTAAATCTAAACTACTGTAAACTAATCCATGGCTAATCCGTGGCTCCCACACTCCTGCTCGCTCCTCGCGTCCTCTTGCGGCTCTGTAGAGAAGAGAGCCGCCTCCGACTCCCGCAGTTGCTTCAGCTTCCGAAGAAAGCTACCTCGATCCTCGGGCCCTCGCAAGAAAACAAACAGAGTGTCATAGACCAGATTATTATATATAAACAGGTCAAATAAAATCTATACAAAAATATCTACAGAAAACTGCGAAAAATAAAACTGCGGAAAAATCAAATGCGACTACTAAGCCGTGCACCCGGCAACGGCGCCATTCTGATGAGCCACAAGATCCGAGCAGCTAAGGTAAAGGTAGAGCTAAGGTCGTTGCGACCTCAATCGCTCGGGTGCTCAACAAGAAAAATTATTCGGACCACCAAATAAAGATAAAACACAAGAAAGCCAACTAGCAGTCCTAGCTACGGGATTAACCTGGTATAGCACCCAAGGTCGAACTCGAGGAGCATGGATTGGCCTTGCGGCCTACAAAGTAGTCCAAAAAAAGGTAAAAATATAAACAAACAATTTTTAATGTATTTTTAATATTTTGAGATTTTTTTGGATTTTTCAATTATAAAGAAATCAAGAAAAGCAATGAAACAAGCAACTTGCAACAATTATTTAGCTATTCTAAGAAGCTCCAAAAAATAAAACAAAAATATTTTTACATTTTTGTATTTTTTTATGTTTTTGGATAATTTTTGGGGTTTTCTGATTTTTATGGAATTTTATAAAAATAAAACAAGGTTGAAAATCAAAGAAACTGTCCCGTCAGACTTGGAGGGCCAAAATAAAATAGATAATGGTCCTATCAAAGTTTGAAGGTAATTTTCCTGTAAAATGTAAAATAGAAGCAAAAATTAGGAACAGGATTTATTAATTTTTGATTTTTCTATTATTTACTAGAATTTTTATGGGGCTTTCAATGTTTTTCAATTTTTATAATTTTTATAAATCTAAAAATGACCAAAATTGGTCAGAAAATCAAACACAGCAAAACAAACAATATCTAATTTTTTGTAATTTTTAATGTTGTTTTAATACTTTTTTGTGATTTTCAGAACTGGACAGTAAGATAAATGCGTGTTTTTGAATTTTTAAAAATACTTAGAAGAGTCAAAAATGTCTCTAAAAATTAGAGAAAATTTTACAAAGTGGCAGGAGCCACGTATCCAATTTTCATCAAATTTGGAGTAATTTTGCTATTTTATTAAAATCAAACAATAAGGCACGGTGCACAGGGACCTATCTGCAATTAAAATAAGTTCCAGGACCCCTTGGATAACACGGCTGGAAAGTAGCCCAACGTGTAAAAAGCCCCGAGAACCACGCGCGCTGCACTTGTGTTATAATCAGAGGGGCATAAGTGTCATTCCAATTTATAAAACTATAAAGAGCAACACGCCAAAAACACAGGACAAAAACTGCAATTACACCAAAACTCATGTGTCGATGCACGTGTCCATCATGTACAGGGGTATAAATGCGAACAAGATAAACCACAGGGTCCTCTATGCGAAATGACCAGAATAAAAACAACTAAGAAACGTATTTACAGGACTAAATATTAAATGCAAAAACTAAAGGGGCCTAAGAGCAATTACCCCTTATTATATGTCGAAGGCCAGATGGGCGCCACGTGTGATATCCAACGGTCGGGGGGGTGGCGCCTCAACGAAGGGATGCGGCTCGGATCTGATGGTCGAGGCTCAGCCACGTGGATGATCGAACGTCTCCTGTGCGCTGTGGCTAAACCCCACTGATCTGATGGTCCTGGTCCACCCTCTGATGATCGAACGGCTGGCGCTGCTCCTCAAATGGATGTCTGCAATCTAATCTGGAGCTGGAGGGCTAGATGGACGGCTATGGAGGATACTTCAAGAACTCGACGCCGGCGAGTTTCGTCGGGCTCGTGTGCATGCAGTAGAGCTCCTCGGAGGCTACTGAAGATTGGAGAAGATGCGCCTGGGCCTCCCGCGTATGAAGAGAGCCTCCAATGAAGCTGGAGGCGTCGGAGGTGGTCCAGCGACCACGGCGGAGCTGGAGCTACCGCTCCTGACTGTCCGAGCCCTCAGATGGGCTTAGCTTGACCTGCAAAGCAATGCAACAGACTCCTGGGTGAGGGCAAAGTGCCTCGACCCGGTTAGAGGTGGTGGAGGTGAACGGGTGCGTCGATATGGGCGAGCTCCGGCGAAGCGACGGCGGTGGAGCTCGTATCCCAGTTCCTGTGCGAACTGGGTTGGATGGCTGGGTGCAGAAGGTGCGCGGGGGAAGGGCGAAGGTGATGGATGACCCCGATGGTCGAGATGCGGGCGAGGTTGGTCGGAATCGAAGGTAGTCGGCGACGGGGTGATTTGGGCGTGAATCAAAATTAGCTAAACTAAGGAAGAACTGGGTCTACCTGATGGACGAGGTCGACTGGGAATGAGCTGATGAAGCTCTAGGTCCTAGCCTCGAGGGTCGTCGATGCCCGAGGCTCGAGCACCACGTCTGGGCGGCGCACGGTGGCGTGAAGCTGCCGGATCGATGGTCCGACCACTCCTTCCTCGCTGCAACACGGCCAATCGCGAGCTGTCACTCAGGCGGTGGCTATGGAGGTCCTAGGGTGGAATGAGCTGAGCCAAAGATGAAGAACAAGGCTGCCGGAGGTGAGACTATATATGTCTAGGGGTCCGAGAAGACAAGGATCGGGCAAGCAACTTGGAGCTCGGACCCCTCCTACCCACCCCGGGCATGGATCTAGGATGATCGATGAATAGTCGGAGCCTGGGGTTTCGAAGTTTGGCGATCGGATCGAGGCGCAGAAATTAGGAGAAGAGACGGGTTGGGTGCAGATCCGCAAGTATGTGGTCCAGGGGGGGAGATGACCGGGGGGTCAACATCCCCCGTGGACCAGTCAGAAGCGGCCACGTGGAAATGATTTGAAAATTCAAAATAAAATAGTAAATGGCCTATTTATGTAAAACTCAAAACATGAAAAGTTTTTCTTTTATTTTAAACTATTTTTTTGTGATTTTTAATTATTTTGTTGAAATAAAAATAAGGTATATACAATATAGTACTATGTATAGGTATATATACAATATCGAATTTTTAATTTTTGATTTAATTAATTAATTTTGTGCATTTTTATTCCCATTTTATATTTTATTTATTTACAAGATAAAATTTGGAATATTTTGGTGTTTTTATTTTATTTATTTACAAGGGTAAAATAAATAGATATATACAAGTATGTACATGTTATATTTACAATGTTTCTTTTGATTTTTAATTTTGTTCTTTTTATTTAATTTTTGTTTTTATGGTTTTTATTTTATTTATTGACAACTTGAAATATAGAATATATACAAGTTTTATGGGATTTTGATTTATTTATTTATATGGTGAAATAAATAGAGAAAGTGGTTTTATATACAAGGTGAATATTTTTATTTTCTTTTTAATTTTCTTATTTTTATTTGGATTTTGTATTTACAAGTGTATACAAATATTTACAAGTAAATATGACCCATTTTTATTTTTATTTTTAGAGGAAAATATTTTTCTTTATTTATTTACAAATTTATTTACACATATGAGCTTCCCTATCTCCCTCTACTTTGGCTTTTATGCGGTCAGGCCCATGCTAAGCCCTCCCTTGGGATTAGGTCGCTCAATATTTATTCTAAATATCTCCCTCCTTTTCTTTTGTCTCTTTATTCTTGTATTTATACACAAAAACATGATAATTATTTAATTTTATGCATGCATGCAATTTGATAATTATTTGTATTTATAGAGATATACATGTATTTGCAAAGGTTTTTGTGGCTAAAATATAAAAATAAAGAGTGATGAATGGGTATTCAACAAGGTCCTTCAAGAAATAGAAGCGTATCTGTGCAACATATTACAGACAATTGCTTTGTTAGCAAATCAGATATATTTCTATGTAATACATTTCTTAGTGATTTCTGTGCGAAACATGTAAAATATAAACAAAAATTACAAGACAAATTACTCTAAATTTTAAACAAATATTTCACTGTGCTTAGTCCATTATTAAGCATTTTTCCTTTTCTGCTATCATATGTAAGAATAGTGTGCGTTTCTTTATAAATTTAATTATATTGGTATCCCTTTTTTATCTTTTTAACAAACAAATCATACTTCTTTAAAACACATCTTGATATTACAGAGAAAGTAAATAGATACCATGCCAAGGATATAGCAAGCATCGAGGTTTCCAGCCTCCACACATCTTAAGATAAAGTTGCGGGCATATTCAAACCAGTTGGCAGCTCTTATTGCAAATATATAACGAAGCTTTCTTCAACACCATGGGATCGATAGCTAAATCTTTCATTCTTTTGCATCTGGAATACATTCACGATTTTATCTTCTTGGTCATGAAGTAATCAATACGAGTGAAAATGTAACGAGACCTTTGTTTATTACAAAAACGTACAGTATATATACCAAGGTAAAAGAGAGAATAACATTACGTAATTATCATGCTCATAAAATCTGATGGTGATGCTGCACTATGAGCTCAGCATTGTGAGAATGATTATAAGAACTTCGTTCGGTAGCCTTCTAAAGTGATCTTCACCGTCGGTCATCATTTTTCTACACTTGTTTTTAGGTGTAAGGGAAAAAGGTCGCTAAGACTATTAAATAGAGTTGAGTGAAAATGTTCAAATTGTAAACTATATGTTTATAATAGGGTCAAACTTTGGGAAGAGAATTCTACATTGAACAAAAATCGGAAGGGCTTAAAGGTACTTGGCATTCTCGTCCTTTTCCTTTTTTAGAAGTTGTTGTTTTTTTAATCGAGGAGAAGTAGAAATTGTTGTCGTCGGCGTAAATAAGTAGGTCGATTTTGTTAGATTATATTTGGTATTACTACTATTATTTTCCGTAATAAAATTGTACCAAGTGTAATTTTAAGTTATGGATACTTTGGAATGACATGATTAGCTAGTGATAACAAAATAACTTTAAGAAAAACAACCATAAGTCGAAATCTAGCTAGTCGGATAAATGTTATATCTTCGCATATCAAGTCTTCGTAAAGACGATGCCAATGGTAACTCATTTTGATGTTTTTCATACATTTCAACACATGCATCAAGTGCCATCAGTTATGATCATTTCAAAGATTGATGAACTTACTAAAAGAGTGGCATGAAAATCTGTATAGTGTTCCCACGATTAAAAATTACCACATCGGAGGAATCAAACATTATAAATGCATTATGTGCTATGAAAAGTACAACCGGTAGATGTCACTATTGCTTTTATGTAAAGATTTCTGAAATATGATTTACTTTGGGAATAAATCCATTATAATGGGAATGTAGATGGTATTATTGTATTATGAACTATGGACTATTGATGAATCCCCATTCATCACTCTTTATTCCTTTATTTTAGCTAGAAACCTCAGCAAAATACCATGTAAATACATGTAAATACAATAAATTGTCAAAATGCATGCATCATATAATTATTCATAATTAGCATGTTTTTGTGTAAAAATAAAGGAATAAAGAAATAAAAGAAAAAGAGGGAAATATTTAGAATAAATATTGAGTGACCTAATCCCAAGGGAAGGCTCAGCATGGGCCTGACCGCAAAAGAAACCAAGTAGAGAGAGATAAGGTCAATCATGCATGCACATACCCCTATGTACATAAATAATTTTATTTTCCAATAAATAAAAATATGTTTTTAATACCTTGTACGTATTTATAAAAATAAAATAAAAATCAGAAAAATTAAAATAAAAAGAAAAATAATAAAATTCATTTCCCACCTTGTATATATACCATGTATATATGTATATATATCTATTTATTTAACTAATGTAAATAAATCATAAAAATAAAATAAAAATACCTTTTTATTCCAAATTTTATGTTATAAATAAATAAAATATAAAATTGGAATAATTGTACAAAAATAAACAATTAAAAATAAAAATAAAAAATACATATGCATATATACATATATATAATAATAATATAATATAAATACGTTATTTATTTTTCAAAAAATAAATAAATATCACTAAAAAATACTTTGAAAATAAATAAACATTTTTCATTTTGAAAATTTTTCGAAATAAAATCATTTGCTATTTTTAAATGAATTTCTAAATAATTAATAAAAGGAATTTTCCTATTGGTCCACGGGAGATTGTTGACCCCCGATCAACTCTCCGCCGTGGACCCCTTCCAGGCGAGTCGGGTTTCTGACCCGATTTCTCCAAATTTTCCCAACCTAATTGATGAATACTCATTCATCTCTCTTTATTCTTTTATTTTAGCTACAAAACCTTTGCCAAACACATGTATATATTTGTAAATATCAATAATTACCAAATTGCATGCATTGTAAAATAAATAATTAGCATGTTTTTGTGCATAAATAAAAGAATAAAGAATCAAAGGAAAAGGAGGGAGATATTTAGAATAAATATTGAGCGGCCTAATCCCAAGGGAGGGCTCAGCATGGGCCTGACCGCATAAAAGTCAAAGTAGAGAGAGATAAGGAAGCTCATGTTTGTAAATATACCTGTAAATAAATAAATAAAAATATTTTCCTCTAAAAACAAAAATGGGTTGTATATATTTGTAAATAGTTGTAAATACTAAATCAAAATAAAAATAAGAAAATTAAAAAAATAAAAATGCCCTTCATTGTGTACACAGACTCACTTATATATTTACTTACCCCTATAATTAAATAAATTAAAATCTCATAAAAATTGTATACATTCTAAATTACATGGTGTAAATAAATAAAATAAAATCCATAAAAACAAAAATAAAATAAAAGGAACAAAAATAAAAATCAAAAGAAACATTGTATATATACCATATGTATAAATGTAGATAACTATTTATTTTACCCTTGTAATTAAATAATAAAAATAAAATAAAAATACCAAAATATTTCAAATTTTATTCTATAAATAAATAAAATATAAAATTGGAATAAAATGTACAAAAATTAATAATTAAAAATCAAAATTAAAAATACATTATTGTATATACCTTTGTATATAATACTATATTGTAAATACCTTGTTTTTATTTCCAAAAAAATAATTAAAAATCACAAAAAATAATTTAAAATAAAATAATCATTTTTCATATTTTAACTTTTTCCTAATTCGGCCATTTGCTATTTTAAATCTAATTTCCAAATCTTTTACACGTGGCTGCATCCCATTGGTCCACAGGGGATGTTGACCCCCCGGTCAACTCCCCCCCCCCCCGGACCACAGCCCCGCGGACCATGTGTGCCCGACCCGATTTCTCCATTTATTCCACACTCGATCCGACACCTAAAACCCTAAACCCCGGATCCTATCTCTTCCTTGCAGATCCATGACCTTCGCCCGGGGTGGGTTATCGGGGTCCGAGCTCCGATAAGCTCGCCCGATCATCTCCAAGCCGGACCCCTACACATATATAGCATCACCTCCGGCAGCCTTATTCTTGATCTCTGGTCCTCCCCCTCGATGCCAAGGACCTCCTCCGGCTCGCCTGAGTGACAGCGGCGCGATCTGGAGTGGAAATGAGGCACGAGGCATCGAGAAACCTTTGATCCGGTGGCTTGGCCACCGTACGCCGCTGCGAGCGTGCCCAGCCTCAGGAACCGACGCTCCCTTGCAAGCAAAGACCCCCGAGCTCCCCGAGCTCCAGCACAGTCGAACTCCTCCGCTAGGTAGGTAGATTATCCATTATCTTAGCTTAGATTTCAGATTTTCATTTTAGGGTCCTGTAGCTCCGCCGCTTCCCCCCATCGTCTCCGTCCAGCCATTTGCCCATCCGACCGCACCACCACCTTCACGAGCCCCCTATGCACATTCTTCATTCAGTCATCCAACCTTGACTCGCCTCGGAGCAAGGTCTTCGGTCCTCCTCCTCCGCCGCATCGCCGGAGGACCTTCGCCCCGACACACCTTTCATCCTCCACGTGCGTTGACGGGTCGAGGAAGTTTGCCCTCGACCCCTCTTTCTTCCTGTGCAGGTCAGATCGTCCGGAGAGCCTCATATGGAGGTCATTAGCTCAGGCACAGGAGTCCTCCTCCGCCGACGTCGCCAGAGCTCCTCGGAGCTCCCCAGCGCCATCGGAGGAGCTGAGTAGCTACGGAACGTCGAGCCTATCCTTCTCCACATCTTAGCAGCAGCATCGGAGCTCCCCAGCGCGCACACGAGTTCGGCGAAACTCGCCGGCGACGAGTTCTTGGATCATCCTCCGTGTCCGTCTGATTGCACTCCTTCGCTCCAGATTCAATCCGAGCCGTCCCTTTTAGGAGCAGATGTGACCGTTAGATGCGATCTGGACCGTCTGAGTCAGCCAGGGTTTAGCCACTGCTAGCGACCGTCAGATCCACCACGTGGCTGAACTTGGAGCGTCCATCAGCCGAATAGAAGCCCCTCGTCAACAACCGCCCGATCTTCCACGTGGCTTCCTCTCGGCCCATCTGCTAATAAAGGGTAAATTACCCTGTAGGCCCTTTTCTTTTCTGCATTTAATATTTAGTCCTCTAAATAGTTTTTGGAGTTCATTTTATTTTGTTTATTTTGCATCGAGGACCTTACTGTTTTGGATATTTGCTATTTAGTCCCTGCCTGTAGTGTCCGCGTGCTTCGACGCGTGCTGTAGTGGTGTTTTTGCATTTCCTACCCTGTGGTTCTGGCACGTTACTCTTTATATTTTTATAAATAGGAATGACAAAAATGCCCTCTGAATCTGAACCACGTGTACGGTGTGTGAGCATCTGAGAATTTTACACTTTGGGCCCTAAACTTTCCAGTCGTGTTATTAATAGGCCCCTGGAACATGTTTTTATTGCAGATAGGTCCTTGTGCACTGTTTGTTCATTTTTTATTTTAATAAAATAACACATTTAACCCAATTTTAATGAAAATTGGACATCTGGTTTCTGCCACAGTGTATAATTTTCTCTAATTTTTGGGTACATTTTTGAATAGTTTTGTTATTTTTAAAAAATCAAAAACCCCTATTTTTCTCTCTGTCCAGATATAAAAATCACAAAAAAATATAAAAGCATTTTCAAAAGTTACAAAAAATTAGATTTTGTGTGTTTTGGCTTGCTTGATTTTTTGACCAATTTTGGTCATTTTTGGACTTATAGAAAATATAAAAATTGAAAAACTTCGAAAAATTCATAAAAATTCTAATAAATCATAGAAAAATCAGAAATTAATAAACTCAGTCTCTGATTTTTCCTTGTTGTTTATATTTTACACTATAATTACTTCAGGCTTTGATAAGGACATTTGATATTTTATCTTGGCCCTTGAAGCTTGGTTGGACAGTGTTCATTGATTTTCACCTTGTTTCATTTTTAGAAAATTCTATAAAAATCAGAAAAATACCCAAAATTCACCAAAAATAGTAAAAAATAGAAAAATTCTAAAAATATTTTTGCTTGATTTTTTTGGAGCTTCTTAGAGTAGCTAAATAATTATTGCAAGTTGCTTGTTGTATTGTTTTTCTTAATTTCTTTATAATTTAAAAATCCAAAAAAATCTCAAAATATTAAAAATCCACCAAAAATCCTTTGTTTATATTTTTCTCCATTTTTAGACTACTTCGTAGGTTGCGAGGCCAACCCGTGCTCTTTGAGTTCGACCCTGGGCGTTATACTAGGTTAATATCATAGCTAGACCGCTATCTTGAGTTTCATCGATTTTTGCCTTTGTTTGGTGGTCTAAATTTTTCTTGATTGAGCACTCTGATTCTCAAGCGACTGAGGTCGCAACGACCGCTTCTGATTTATCTACCTTAGTTGCTCGGAGTTTTTCGGCTCATCACTAATCCGATCTCCATTCGCCTAAACCCTGGGCCCCGATTATCATAGATTGATCTGAGACCCTCGCCCGGGGATCTACTTAGGATCCGTGCACCACCGTGTCCTCCCTGGCCCCTTCTTTGTCGGATCTTCACCACTATAATGTCTCAGCTCCGCCACACTTTCACTCTATCTTTGGCCTTTGTCTTCCAGTCCCAGGACCTCCATCCTTCTCCCTAGAGTGACAGCTATGAGTAAGGGTGTCGCAGCGAGGAGTGAAGGGCTGCAACCACTGATCCGGCGAGCTTCGCCGCTGTGCTCCGCCACCGAGCGAGCCGAGCCTCTGGCATTGACGAGCCATCGAGGAAAAGACCCCAGGAGCTTCCTGACCTCCAGCACAGTCGACTACATCCATCAGGTACCCCCGATACCCATTAGGTTAGGTCAATTTCCGATTTCTCCCATTTGCGCCGCCAGCCTTCACCGGCCGATTCACCTCATTTCGTTCACCCATTCGACCATCTGACCCCGGATTCACCTTCACGAGACTCCTCTCCACATTCTCCGCACTTCCGATCATCTTGGTTCACCCCGGAACCAAGGCTCGAGTCTCCTCCGCCGTCGTTTCGCCGGAGACCCCCGCTCCGCCTCATTCCGACCACCCCTTCGTCTGCTAACGGGTCGAGGTAGTTTGCCCTCGACCCAGGTTTCTTTCTGTGCAGCTTGCAGGTCAAATCGACCTCATCTAGAGGTCGAGTCACTCGAGCACAGCAGCTCCTAGCCACCTTCGTCGTCGGAGCTCTTTGGAGCTCCTTAGCCTCATCGGAGCTACAAACTAGCTGCGGACCAGCGTAGGCTTTCTTCTTCACATCTCAGCATCTCCAGAGGATGCCTACACCGTACGCATTGGGCCGGCGAACTTCGTCGGCAAAGTGTTCTTGGAGGACCTTCAGTTACCGTCCGATCGACCCTCCTCCGCCAGATCAGATCGTAGTCGTCCATCCGTGGAGCGCCTCCAGCCGTAGATCCATCTGAGGATCAGATCGGGAGCGTCGATCCGGTGAAGGGGTATCCGCAGTTCTCCACTGTTCGATCAGCACGTGGACTCCCCTCGTCCGTCAGATCTGAATAATAGGGGTAATTTCACTTAGGCCCTTTTTCTTTTTGCATCTATAGAATAGTCCTATAAATATTTGTCACCGTTGTTTTTATTTTGGAATATTTGCATCTGGGACCCTATGATTATTTTATTTGCATTTTAGTCCCTGTCTGTGTGAGACACGTGCTTCGACACGTGATATTTTGGACAAATTGCATGTATGGGTTTGGGTTTTCTGCTATGTTCTGAAATGAAGTTTCAGTTTCCATATTTGCAGTTATACCCCTGTACGTGAATTTAATTGAACATGTCGTGATTGTTTGTGAATTTTACGCTTTCAACCCTAAGGTTTTTGCATGTGTTACATTTTACCCTCCGAACATTGTTTTCTTGCAAATACCTGTGTGATGTAGCTCTTTTATTGGTTGAATAAAATAGCAAATAAACTCCAAATCTAGTGAAATTTGGATACGTCGGTCATGCCACTGTGTAAAAATTTTTCTAATTTTTTGGGGCATTTTCCTTGCTTTTTACTATTTTAAAAAATCAAAAACACGTATTTTTGTTACTATTTGTAAAAGAAAATCAAAGAAAAATATAAAAACTTTTCTAAAAATTCTAAAAAATTAGGGATAGTTTGTTTTGTTGTTTCCTACCTTTTATCTAATATTTGGCTTATTTGGATTTATAAAACCCATAAAATTGAAAAACCCTAAAAATCTTATAAAAATCGTTAAAAATTCTATAAAAATGAAAAAAAATGCAAACTCTTTTTCTATAACTTAGTTTTTATATATAATTTTCATAAAAATTGTCTCCAGATTTTTATAGGCTTACTATATATTTTTAATTGGCCTTTCAAGTCTGGTTGCACATTGATCCCATGTTTTCTGCTTTCTTGATTTTTAGAAAATCAACTAATAATTGAAAAATCCCCAGAAAATTAACAAAAACACTTAAAAACATAAGAAACACAAAAACAATTTTATTTGAATTTTCTGTACATTTTTTAATGTTTAAATAAATTGTTGAACTTGCTTGTTTATACATTTTCTAGTATTTTCCTTATAATTAAAAAACACAAACAAATTTAAAAACATTCAAAATCCACCAAAAACATTTTCTTTATTATTTTATCTTTAGACTACTTCGTCGACCGATTCGGCCATCCCATGCTCCTTGAGTTCGACCCTAGTAGCTATACCTGGTAAAATAAAATAGCGAGACAACTATTTGTTTGACTTGTGTGATTTTTATATATTTAGTGGTCTTGATTTTTCTTGATTGACCGAGTCTCTCGATCCAGGTCGCAATGAACCTTGATTGATTTCTACCTAACCCGGATCTTGGTTTCACGGCTTTTCCGGTCATCAACTATGCAACAATTGCATGTTATCATACCCTTGTGAAAGGGTACTAAATGAGGTAAAAATATATGTTGTTACATTCATACATTCTGAGTTTTTGCTAATGTTTGAAGCTCGATCATTTATCGAAGACTTGTTGATTAAATTATTTATTTGGGTGTTTGATAATAAGAGGTTCATTCAATTGTGAACTAAAGCTTAGAGGTCACATATTTCCATACATCAAAAAGGAAGAGAGAACATAATTTAGAGAATAGTGCTAGAAGAAACAACGGAAAATAGAAGGCAAGTTAAGGGAACATATGTGTTATTTTCACATCTTAGGATTTTTACTCTTCAAAGACAACAGAGAGATTCAATCTTCCAATATTCTTAGAGAGTCCTAAAGAAAAAATGCAAGGGATAAAAATTAAAAAGTTAAAAGTGTATGGTTGAATTTATCTAAAAGGTAATGAACGGTCAACGATGAATCTAACATAAATATCTAAATTTTATCAATGTTGATAGAAATAATATGGAAGATGGCACTGCAACATTCCTAAATAAAACATGGCTCCTAAACAAGAAGGCACCCATTTATGGGGTTTTTTGTCGAGGAACAAGAAGGTTTACAAGATGGTTTTCTAAAATTTTGAATAATTTTTCTACACTTTTCTAATGGACCTTGGTCGTTTTCTTGAACGAATGGCCACAAAGATTGAGACATGCTGGCAAGAAAAATTGGAGTTTACTTTGTTTCTTTCTTTCCACAAAGTAATTTGTTGAAAATAAACTTTCCACTTATAAGAAAAATGAGAGTTTACTTTCTTTCTTTAATTTTTTTCTACAAAGAAATATCACTCCAGATTTGGTATTCAAACTAATTTTCTCACCATACAACTTTTCCTAGAATTGTTACTATAATTATATTTTTCCGAATTTGTACTATATACATTAAAACTACCATAAAAAACTGGTCAAATCTATCGATACAATTTTGAACAATGTTGCCTAATAAGTACTCTAATTAATTTTTTCAAAATGTTGTAATTCTATAAAATAGTTATTTTTTCAAAAGTTTAATATATACATGAAAAAATCACCATTAAAGAATTGGTAAAATATATTGTCTTGCATGATTTGATAAACAAATCTATTATAATGGGAATGCAGGTGGTATTATTGTATTATGAACTATGGACTATGCAATAATTGCATATTATCATACTCTACCTAAAAGGTACTACATATCTATTGTTAGATTCTTACATTCTGAGTTTTTGCTAATGTTTGTAAGCTCTATCATTTATCGAAGACTCGTTGATGGAAACTGTTTATTTAGGTGTTTGACTAGAGGTTCATTCAATCGTGAACTAAAGCTTAGAGGTCACTTATTTCCATACATCAAAAGGAAGGGAGAACATAATTTAGAGAATAGTACTAGAAGAAACGGTAGAAAATAAAAGGCAATATAAGGGAACATATGTGTTATTTTCTTAGCATAGGATCATTACTCTTCAAAGAAAACAGAGAGATTCAATCTTCTAATATTTTTAGAGAGTCCAAAAGAAAAAAATTACCTAAAGATTATAAAGCTAAAAGTGTAATGTGAAGGATACAGACTAAAAAGTTAAAAGTGTATAGTTTAATTTACCTAAAGTTAATGAAATGAAGCTAACGTAAATATCTAAATTTTATCAAGGTTGATAGAAATAATATGGAAGATCGCACTGCAACGTTCCTAAACAAAAGATGGTTCCTAAAAAGAAAGTACCCATTTATGTTTCTTGTTGTCGAGGAACAAGAGGGTTTTCTAGAATTTTGAATATTTTTTCTACGCATTTCTACTAGAACATGGCCTTTTTCTTCAAAGAATTCTCACGATGATTGAGACATGGCTGGCGAGAAAATTTGGAGTTTACATTCTTTCTTTCTTTCCACAAAGTAATTTACCAAAAATAAAGATTCTACTTGTAAGAAAAAAGAGAGTTTACTTTCTTTCTTTAATTTTTTCTACAAAGAAATATCACCTCGGATTTGGTATTCTAGCTAATTTTCTCACAACACTATTTTTCCTAGAATTGTTACTATAATTTTATTTTTCCGAAATTGTACTATATACATTAAAAACTACCATAAAAATTGGTCAAATCTATGGACGCAATTGTGAACAATGTTTCCTAATAAGTACTCTAATTAATTTTTGCAAAATATTATATTTCTATAAAATAATTATTTTTAGTTTAATATATACATGAAAAAAGCATCATTAAAGAATTGATAAAATATATTGACTTATACGATTTGATCAACGTAGCTTAACATAAATGAAAAGTTGATACACTCTATCTCACATTTTCTTTTTTTTATTCTTATCAATATATCTTGAGGGCATTTCATTTGTACCTATTCCTAACTGCTCATCTAAAATGATAGTCGTTGTGTAAAAAAGGTATGTTGATACTATATCCACAAAACATTGAAACATCGTAAGCAGAAAGGACATGTACCTGTAAATATAATTGTGATTCAAACAAACAAACAAAAAGTCAGACCATTGAGTTCGAAAGCAAATTTTAAAATGCCCATAATCTTAACCACATGAAAAATGAAAATTGCTATAATTAGAAAAAACCCCTCATTTATCATACTCTACCGAAAGGGTACTAAATGAGGTAAACATATCTATTATTACATTATTTCATTCCGAGATTTTCTAACATTTGGAAGCTTGATCATTTATCGAAGACTTGTTGGTTAAACTATTTATTTGGGTTTTTTATAATAAGAGGTCCATTCAATCGTGAATTAGACCTTAAAGGTAACTTATTTCCAAGCATATAGAAAATAAAAAGCAATATAAGGGAATAGATTTGTTATTTTCACATCATAGGATTATTACTATTCAAAGACAACAGAGAGATTTAATCTTCCTATATTCTTAGAGAGTTCTAAAGAAAAAATACGAGAGATAAAGATAAAAAATAAAAGTGTATAGTCGAATTTATTTTAAGGTAATGAAAGATCAACGATAAAGCTACTATAAATTTCTGAATTTTATCAAGGTTGATAGAAATAATATAGAGGATCACACTGCAACATTCTTAAACAAAACATGGCTCCTAAACAAGAAAGCACCTATTTATGGTTCTTGTTGCCGAAGGACATGTGGGTTTTCTAAAATTTGAATAATTTCCTACGCATTTCATCTTGACGACGGTCATTTTTCTAAACAAATACTCGTGAAGATTGAGACACATTGCAATTGGAAACTTCCCACAAAGTATTATGGCGAAAGTAAACTTTTCGGTTGTAAGAAAAACGAGAGTTTACTTTCTTTCTTTAATTTTTTTTCTACAAAGAAATATCACACCGTATCGGGTATTCTAACTAATCAATTTTCTCACAACTCAACTTTTCCCAGAATTGTTACTATAATTATTTTTTTTTCGAAATTGTAATATATACATTAAAAACTACCATAAAATGGTCAAATCTATCGAAAAAATTTTGAACAATGTTGTCTAATAAGTACTCTAATTAAAATTTTACAAAATATGACATTTCTATAAAATAATTATTTTCTTTCAAAAGTTTAATATATATATATGTGAAAAGTACAATCAAAGAATTGGTGAAATATATTAACTTGCATGATTTGATCAACATTTCTAAACATAAATGAAAAGTTTAAGTTTTCTACCTCACATTTTCCTTTTTTTTTATTCTTATTCTTATCAATATTCTTGTCAAGGTTTCTTAACATAAATGAAGAGTTCATATTTTCTACCTCACATTTTTCATTTTTCTATTCATATCAATATATCTTTAGTGCATTTCATTTGTACCGACTTCTACCTGCTTATGTAAATTGATTGTCAATGTTTCTAAAAAGTTTGTTGATACTATATCTACAAAACACTAGAACATCATAAGCAAAAAGTTCATGTACCTATAAATATAATTGTGATTCAGAATAACAAACAGAGAAGTATGACCATTGAGTTCAAAAGCAACTTTAAAATGCTCATAATCTAAACCACATGAAAAATTAAAATAACCATAGTTAGAAAAAAACCCTCATATATGTTTGGTTTTGAAATAAGATCAATGGGTAATCCTACACTACATATTTTTCCTATCAGAATGCATTTTATTCAAGAATACACTCTTTTAGCAAAGCAAAATTTCCTATCAAACAATGCAAGAAAATCCAAGATATGTGTCCATAATAGTAGATGCATATTATTGCTAATGTAGTCATAATATAGTCTCAATTAGGAGTTGAGTTTACATGTATTCGCAAATTCAATAATCGCCCGAAGAGACCACATTTAACAGTATGACGACAAAATGGTCGTAATGTAGTCCATTTTTTTAAAATGCAACTCGTTATGCTCGTGGTTGCATTATGTCAACATTCAACCAAAAAATTGTGTGATATAGTGACAACAACGAGGCAACAATGGTCCCATTAAAATCATATTTTAATTTAACTTAGAAAAAATTAGCAGTAGTTGTTGTTATGTTGTTGCTTCTACAGCTTCATAAAAGCTATGTTCATTCATTCATCTAGGCTTGCACATCAACACAATAGAACACTCCATTCACTTAGCTTTTTATGTCAATTTGCAACAAGAGATTTCATTTAGAAAAAGTTGGGTAGAGGGTGGTGATGAACAGCTACAATCGATGAGGGATCCTATCGCCCGGTCTTGGAGGGTTTGCTATGCCTGATAAGTCGGGTCCGAGAATCGCTAGATTAACCGTTGTATCATCTCTCCAATATCCTTAATCCATTGTGTCAATCAATAATTAACCCATAATAATTCTCAAACAATGAATAATAGTGAGCTAAAATTTATCATACCCCACAAAATGATATGTATAGTAGGCAAGTGTAGGGGTCGAACCTCAAAGGAGAAACAAGAATAGACCATAAAAATGATAAGAAAAATCAATAAATATTTTTATGTTTTTATAGGGAATTTTTCAATTTTTGTGGGTTTTAATATTTTATATTTTTTGGTATTTTAATTTATATTTTTGTTTTAATTTTTATATTCTTTTTATATTTACCGATTTTTAGCTTTCTTTTTAATATATTGGTAATATGTATATATATGAGTATATATAGATAATATAGCTATATATGGTATGCATATTAAAAGATCAGAAAAAATACCATAAGGGGCAGACTTTTTATTTTTAAGGGTTTTTAAATCTTTAGTGTATTTCTAATAATAATACTAGTAGTATTAATAATAATAATATAAGTATACATATATACATAAGATGTGTGTTTTTATATGTATAAACATATCTATAAATAATCAAAAGTCAAAAAACAATATGTTTCTATTTTTTACGTTTCTCTCTATTTCTGTAATTTTTCATATTTTTAATTGGATAAAAATGTCAAAATAATGAGTAATGATAATAGGTTAGATTGTTTTGGAATTTAAAAATAGGTAAATGCCTTAAAATTTTCAAAAACTAATTTTAATATATAACATATAATCGAAATAAGATAAAGAAATAGAAAAATGATATTTTTATTTTTTCAATAATTTTTATTATTTTTATATTTTTTTAGGGTTTTAAATTTTTAGTTTTTTCCTTTTGTAATTTTTAGTTATTTTTGGACTGGAATTCAAAAATGCAATAATAAATATAATCTATTTTTTGGATTTTTCAAACATTTTTTTATTTTGTGTACTTAAAAATGAAAAAAATAAAATATACTATTTTTGAATTTTTATATGTAGAAAAATACTTTAATTACCCTAGGAAAAATAAAAGTGATTAAAAACACTTCCAGGCACTTAAAATAATTTTCCTACAATTTTTGGATGAAAATTTATATTTTTAATACAAGAAATACAGGAAATAAAAATTATTGTTCTGGGAGGGACCTAAATGTAATTTAAAGAGACTTAGCATGCATTCTAGAATATAAATACATAATACAAGGGCATATGTGCAAAATTCTCAATATACAATTAATACTATGCCGTCAGGGTATTTTTATAATATCCAAGAAGCTACATGGAATACATGCAATTTAAACAAAAAATATTACACTAATTCAAAAATTTCTGGACAAAATAATAACAAAACCCACAAAGGGGTCCCTACCAAATGATTAAACCCCTTATGTGTATGGACACATGAGGTAATGAGGACAGGACCAAAGTGCAAATAAACCAAGTTCGAGGCTAAAGTGAAAATCATGCAAAACTTTTTGAACTACAGACAAAAATTTTAGGACTAAAATGGAAATAAAAAAGGGGAGTGGTATTAGGTAAAACTAGCCCTCAAGTGTGATCAGGCAGTGGAGGATCTCCACTTATCCACATGTCAGTTGCTCATCGCATGATGACACTTTGCAGATACACGGTTGAGATCATATCATGCGATGGATCCAATGGTCGATGGCGATGATGATCGGACAACTCATGTAAAACCTGGGGCGAGGCTCCTGATTTGACGGTGGGAGATACGTCAAGAAGAGCAGGAAAGAAGCTCCGCTTGGACGAGCTTCTTCTTGCGAGATCTCCGTTGTTCGGTGGGTACTGATGAATACCCATTCATCACTATTTATTCTTTTATCTTAGCTACAAAACCTACGCAAAACACATGTATATTCTTGTAAATAGCAATAATTACCATTCATCATGCATTGTATAAAAATGAATAATTAGCATGTTTTTGTGCATAAATAAAAGAATAAAGAAATAAAAGAAAAAGAGGGAGATATTTAGAATAAATATTGAGCGACCTAATCCTAAGGGAGGGCTCAGCATGGGCCTGACCGCCTAAAAACCCAAGTAGAGGGAGATAAGGAAACTCATGTGTTTGTACATATACAATAAATAAATAAAAATTATTTTCCTCTTAATAAAAATAAAAATGGGTGTACACTTATTTTTATATATTTGTAAATATAAAATTAAAATAAAAATGGGAAAAATCAAAGAAAACTAAAAAGAAATAAATTCCCTTCATCATTGCATATAAACCATGTGTATATAAACCACATATCTCTTTATTTCTCCTTGTGAATAAATAATTAAAATTCAATAAAATTATGTATATATTACACATTTCATGGTGTAAAAAATAAAACAAAAATCATAAAAATAAAAATAGAATAAAAAGAAATAAAATAAAAATCAAAGTCCACCTTGTATATATACCATGTATGTATATAAATAAAAGTATTTATTTAACCCTTGTAAATAATTAAGAAAAATAAAATAAAAATACCTTATTATTCCATATTTTATTCTTTAAATAAATAAAATATAAAATAGGAATAATTTGTATAAAAATAAATAATAAAAAATCAAAAATCAAAAATACATGTGTATATATTTGTATATAATAATAATATTTTGTAAATATCTAAATTATATTTTAAAAAATAGATAAAAATCACCAAAAATAATTTAAAAATAAATAAACATTTTTCATGTTTTGACTTTTTTGAAATAAGGCCATTTACTATTTTAAAATGAATTATCAAATAATTAATAATTTGCGGGCTCTGATTGGTCCACAGGGGATGTTGACCCCCGGTCAACTCCCCCCCCCCAGGACCACCAGAGTCGGGTTTTGTGAGCCCGACCCGATTTCTCTGATTTCTCCCCGCTCGACCCGATCGCCGGACACCTAAACCCCGGGCTCCATTTGTTCCTTGATCATCTGAGACCCTCGCCCGGGGTGGATTCTAGGGGTCTGTGCTCCATGTGTCCATGCCCGATTCAATCTAGCCGGACCCCTCACACTATATATCTGGACCTCCGGCCGCCTTTCCACTCTATTTTTGGCCTTCCCCCTCGTTGCCAGTGAGCTCCTCCACCTCGCTTGAGTGACAGCTGTGCGAGAGGGAGTCGAAGCGAGGCTCGGGCAGCCGGGAACCTCTGATCCGGCAGCGATCACCGCCGTGCTTCGCCACCGAGCGAGCTCAGCCTTGGGATGCGACGTTCCCTTGAGGCAATGACCCTTGGAGCTATCTGAGCTCCAGCACAGTCGACTCCACCCGCCAGGTAGTTCCTTTAGCTTGTAGTTTAGTTTAATTTCACGTTTCCCCCAAATCGCACCGCCACCGTCGCCGACCAATTCAGCTCACTCCGACCACCCATTTGTCCTCCCGACCCGACCAACACCTTCGCCTGACCTCTCTCCACCTGCTACGCCCTTCCATCCAACCCAGTTCGCCCAGGAACTGGGAGTCCACCCTCCTCCGCCGTCGCATCGTCGAAGGATGTCGCCCCGACCCATTTAGACACCCATTTCACCTCTAACCGGGTCGAGGCACTTTGCCCTCGACCCGAGATTGCTTTGGTGCCACTATGCAGGTCAAAGGACCCCGACTGGGAGGTCGAATCATTCGGGCACCCGAGCTCCGAGCCTCCTCGTCGCCGGAGCGTCTCCGACGTCTCCCGCCTCATCGGAGGCATCCACGACCTGCGGAGCACCTTGACGACTCTTTTCCACATCTCAGCAGCAGCAAAGGAGGTCCCCCGCGCGAGTATCGAGCCGGCGAACGTCGCCGGCCACCTGTTCTTGGAGGATCCTCCCCTACCGTCAGATCGGCCCCCCTCGCCCAGTTCTGATCTCGAGCGTTCATCAGCGAGGAGCCAGCCACCGCCAGATCCGTTGGAGGCTTGATCGTGACCATTGATTTAGCGAGGGTTAGCCACAGCGTTCCGTAGCCGTCTGATCCTCCACGTGGCAAGCTCTCCATCGTCAGATCCGAGCCAGGGCCCTTCGAAGAGGCGCAGTGCACCTCCACCGTCCGATCGCACACGTGGTGAGCCTCCAGCCCTCCGATAATAAATGGGGTAAATTTCTTGTAGGCCCCTCTGTTTATTGCTTTTATTAGTTAGTCCTATAAATATAGAATATAGTTGTTTTTATTTTAGAACAATTGTACTTAGGACCTGGATGTTTACTTTATTTGCATTTTCATCCCTGTGTATGTGAGACACGTGCTTCGTCACGTGGTTTTCTTGGTGAAATTGCATTTTCTGGGCTAATGTTTTGAGGTGTTATTGAATGAAATATACTTTCTGATATTTGCATCCATACCCCTGTGAACACTTTTATTCGACATGTGTTGAAATTTTTGGGTATTTTGCAACTTCTCCCCTGGACTTTTAGCACATGTTGCTAATAAGCCCTGGGAAGTAAGTTTTATTGCATTTAGGTCCCTCTGTGCCCAGATCACATGCAGCACGCGTGGGGACATGGAAATTTTGCACGAGGGACCCCCAGCTTCTTGGATTTGTTACTTTTAAGCCCCTGCAAGTATGTTTTATTGCGTTTAGATCCTTGTGCACTGTGAGCCTATTTTTTGATTTAAATAAAATATAAAATCAAGTCCAAATTTCGTGAAAATTAGATATGTGGCTCCTACCACTGTGTAAAATTTTCACTAAAAATTTGGTACATTTTTTAGGCTTTTTACTATTTTTAAAAATTCAAAAATAATGGTTTTTTCCTCTGTTCATATTAGAAAACCATAAAAAAATATAAAACTCTCTTAAAAATTCTAAAAAATAGGATTTGTTAATTTTTGTATGTTTGAATTTTTTGTGAATTTGGGTATTTTTGGATATATAAAAACCCTAAAAATTGAAAACCCATTAAAAACTTATAAAAATTCTAAAAAATTGAAGAAAACTCCAAAAACAATAAACCCTTCTTCTGAATTTTCTTTATTATTTCTAGTTTTCATAAAAAAAATACCTCCAGGATTTTCCAGGACCATTTTGTATTTTAATTTGGTCCTTTAAACCTGGCTGGACAATAGCTCATTTTTGCTGCCTTATTTGATTTTTAGAAAATTATATAAAAATTATAAAAACCTCAAAAATTCACCAAAAACAGTAAAAAACCTAAAAAACATAAAAATATTTTGTTGGAATTTTTAGACCATTTTTGAATACTTAAATAATTGGTTGAAGTTTCTTATATTTGTCTTTTTATTATTTTCCCTATTATTAAAAATCCCAAGAAAATAAAAATATTAAAAACCACCAAAACACTTGTTTTTTCTTTCATTTCATTTTTGACTACTTCGTAGGCCGGAAGGCCAATTCATGCTCCCTGAGTCCGACCCCGGGTGCTGCACCAGGCTAATCTCATAGCCAGGGCCACTATTTGATTTTCTTGTTTTATCTGCTTTATTGGTGGTCTGTTTCTATTTTTCTTGATTGACTTAATTTTCTCTCTCGATCTGGGTCGCAACGACCCAATAGTTATTATTTTTACCTGATCCTGGATTGATCGAGAGAATTTTCTGGTCATCAGGTATTGATGCTGCTAAATGGTGCAAAAAGTTCATGGAGTCGTTCCACAGCGGCTGGGATGCTCGAGAGGAGTCCGGAGCTTAACGAGGGAGCCCTAGAGCTCGGGGAAGAACATGAGCAACTGGAGCTTGCCTTTGTGGCAAAAATGCCTCAACATAGGTTTACGACCTTCAAAACCTGCATGGTTAGCTCGAGCACACAAAAAGAGAGGTCAGGGCGGCGCTCCTCGGTGAGCGACGGAGATGGAGAGCGGATCACTCAATCTGGAGTGGATCAACATGAGTGGAGGTGCATGGGGCATAGGAGATGCAAAGGGGAAGAAGATGGAGAGTACAGATGCGATGGATAATAATCGAGGCATGACGAAACGATGGTCGGAGCTCAAGCTCCGACGAACTTCGATTTGGGAATTTTACAAAATAAAACATGAAATCCAATAAAAATACACAACTAAATTAGATTGATGCTACTTCTAGGGAAAAAATAGCTAAATTCCTAGGGCTCTACCTGTAGGATGAGGGAGCCAAGGAGGAGCTCCAGTGAAGATGGCCGCCGATCTTAGATCACCAAGTTCAGAGCCTCTTCCTTCACGCCAAAAGAATCGACGAGTCCATTGATGTCACCAGCAAACTAGGGCACGAGAGATCTGGGGACTGCAAGGGTGAAAGCAAGATCAAAATTAAACTGGAGATCCGATGAGGAATATGTACATGAATGACTTGGATTAGGCACAGTGCTCGATGCAATAATCCTCATACTAAAGAGAGATGCTCGTGTGAAAGACCCGTGATCGAGGAATAAAAGTAAAAGAGGAATCGTGCCCTGAAGATGCACACTTTGGTAGGTAAAAATTGATGAAACCAAGACGTCGATGAGGCTGACAGGCATAGGGCGCCAGAGGGGCTAGTTGACCCATGGATCAACAAAGATCGACCCCTTATTGGATCATACAGGTCACTAAGCAACAAAATGGGAATAAAAGAAAAAAAAATGAAAAAAATGATTTAATTAAATAGAACTCAAGACATAAAAATTATTTATTATTTTATGTAGTATTTTGTTATAATTTTATTTATTTTTCAAGTTTATTTATTGTATATTACTTTTTACATTTAATATATAGGTATACTAACCTATATAATGGGTATTTTATTTTTGTTTCCTATTTCAAATTTTAGCATTTTATATACATAATTTGTATATCTATAGTTTATTAAAATATACACATATATATTATATTTTTCTGAAGTTATTTGTTTACTTAAATAAATATGTATATTTATATATAGGTCTATTCAAATATATTCATTTATGTATTATAGTATACTTATTTATATTAATGTATTTTAATTTGTTTTATTTTATTTTAAGTATGTACATGTATTTTAAATAATATTAGAAGATTATAAAAATATAAAGCAGCGAGAATAAAGAATACATATGTTGATTATTTTATACATATATATTGCATAATGAGGGCCTAAAACCTTACTTTTTCATCGTAATTATAGATTGAATGAAACCACCTTCATTAAGTACATAATTTAATTTTATGAACAATAAAGATAAGTTTGGTGATTTTTGAGTTCATATAGGGAAGATATAGGTCCGTAATGTTTTCTTTGTGGCTTTTTATTCTAAGTGTTTAGTGCACCGATGTTCATCCAACTAACTAGAGTTAAGTTGATTGATAACAATGTCATTGTCACCCAAATCAACCGGGTCAGATATCAAGAAAATTATTTAGCCACTAAACAGATCAAACAAATCAAGTATGTGGCATATATATTTTATTAACCTGTAATCTACATCAGGATATCTAAGAACTATGTGTCACATGATCAACACAACAAAGGTCATGACCATTAGTCTTCTACCTGAAGATCAGAAAGAAATCACTAGAGAAATCTACATTCATGGGAACACGCAATCCTATGCGAGAATATACATCCGAATCACACTACATCAAGATGGATCGTATTCAAAAGATACTCACGGATGTATCTTTTTTGATTGATTTTTTATAGGACCCAAATTCCATCATTTAAATAGTTGATGGACAATATCTACTTTAGTTAGTGATGTCTTAGATGTCCTACGCAAAGCTATCATAATTATAACTCATTTTCTTCATTTAAAATACAATTGGGCTTAATCAAATAAGTATTGATCCATCATGCAATTTGACTAATTGATTGATGTTGATCGATCATGCAATTTTGTTGATCGATCTCAATCAAAAGTCATGATCCATTAGGTTGATCGATCAGACATTCACAATAATCAATCATTCTACAGACAATAAGATGGTCACTGAAATTCGTGTCAAAAATTTCATCTTTGATTTAACATGAAATTACATGCATAAGACTATCATCACATCCCGATCAATCAGACATAAAAATCATATTTTTCCCATCAACTAAACTCTCGGAACATGCGAAAGAACGCGACAACTGATTTAGAATACATCTTTATGTGCATCAAAAATACATTAAAATGATTACAAAATTTGCGCATGCCATGCAAAATGAATATGTGGTCCAACAAGGCAAAGTGTGAAATTCGTACCTGTGGGACAACTCTTCGCGACTAGGCCATCCTTCCCCTCATTTTGGCATCTTCAGGGAATGATGTCCAGAGTGAGAATAGTAGTGGCTTGCTTAGAACATTCCTGACGCGATCCCAATATATAATACGATGCCTGATTTCCAGTATGTTCTAAAACCTATGGCTGAAGAAGGACAAAATCCTTAAGTAGGTCTCAGTTAGGAGGAGAATTCAATTGTAGTGGTCCCGCGTCAATAATTGGTCAGCCTATTTTGTCCTGTAGTACTGATATGGACCAATCCCTATATAGGGATTGTTGTTCGCTAGGTCAACATTCCCCCCATGTCTGATTTGATGCGGACCTATCTACTCCCCGATTTTCTACCATTTTTCGCATACGATCCATCCATCAACCGACTTCCATCTCTTCACAAAAATTACTTCCAAAACCATCATGATTCACACCAGCATTGTAGATTACATGTACATAGACTCAAATTCTGCCAATCCTCCAATCAATAAGGGTGCATATCATTGTCTATAAATAAAACCTCCATCCTCCTTCAAATTTGGTCACTTTCTGAGCCCTAAAGCTCAACCATTTCAGCCTAACGTGCATCAAGGTGATAGATTGAGGTCATCTGAGGTGGATGGTAGCTCGAGGAGGAAGGGGTGCACCCAAGGCGGTCCGCTCCGGCGATTGTCCTTCTCCTTGGCCAAAACCCATGTAGCTGCGTTGTTTCCATTGCTAGGTAGATTTTAATTCTAGCATTCTATTTATGTATTCAGTTTAGTGATTAGGCCCTAGCTTTAGCGTAATTAGGGCCTTTTGTAGTTTGCCAGAGCTCCGTTCCGGTGAACGATTTCACTTGTGTTCCGCCCGTTAACCACCCGTTGACCACCTCCATTTCCTTCTCCTATCATTTCCCCACAACTCACCCCACTCCATTCAACCCCTTCATATGTGGAGCAAGATTTAGTCCGTCCACCTATGCCACACCCATTTCTCGTCCATTCCGACCTTATAAGAGCCCCAAGCCCCTATTTTTCTTACATGAGTTTTACTGCAGGTTGTAGCTGCTCAGAGGACCCCTTTGGGGTCAAATTGCGATTCATTGTTGGTACCTTGAGTTACCTTTCTTCCCCGAGCTTGTCGGGCATCGCCAAACCTTCGGGACCTCTTTTTATACTACCAGAAGGTGTGTGGGCCGTCGAGTAATGCGTTGCGCATCAAGGAAGGTCTCCAGATGGACAGAGATGCTCTGTATCGTCGGAGGAAGCTTGATTAACGTCGTGTTCTTCCTTATTCTAGTAGGGGGTTCGCAGCCGTCGGATTGAGTTGATCCCCCAGAACCTCTGTCCACCATCCGATGCTCCTCCTCAGAACCATAGATCGCTCACCAAGGATTTAATCTGGAGCATCGAAGATGAATCAGTATCCACCATTCGGATGCGGCCACGTGTCAAGTGAATCCTCCACAACCGTTGGATCCAGCCACTTATGGGGTAAATTTAAAACAATCCAAGAAATGTTCTTGGGATCATGTGGTTTCATCATATTATTTAAAAATTTTAAATTCCGTTGCACCAAGCGACTAGTGCAACTAGTCGCTCCGATCGCATTGGATGTGATCATCACGCTTTTGTGATGCGCTTAAGGATTTTCCCATATCCTTCAAGTGGTATCAGATCCAGGTTGGAGGTTTTGGATGCGATCCATAAACCTAAGAAGATTTGGGATCGTTAGGGTTCGTAAAAAAATTATTGCATTTCTATTTTCGCAGCCATATTTTGTGATAATTTCCCTGTTTAAAATATTTAAACCTGAAAATATCACTAGAATAATGTTTCCCATTAATTAAAGAAATCATGAAATTTGAGTTTGCATGATTTGGAATCCGATAACTCTAGTTATGCTCATTTTATTGAACATATACCCACTGTTTCGGGGACGGTGGTTAGTAACGTAACTAAAGAGTTAATTACATGTTCTAAATGCTTGTAAATGCATAATTATCACTTGAGTTCTGTTTAAATCAAATTGGCAAACAAAATAATTTTTTTTGTATTAATTGAATTTAAATTGATCGAGTTATGTTGATTTTAGTGAGTAAGGGTCACTGTTGGAAATTAACAAACTTGATCATGAACCTTATGATTGTCATTCAAATAAGTTAATGAAAATTAATTATTAATTTTCTGAAATGATTATTGATAAATATTTGTGAAATAATTAAAGATGATAATTATTTCCTTGAATGATATTGCACTAACAAAAATGATAAGATAGTTGATCTTGATCACAATTGGTTAATATGAAATCATCACAAAACATTGTTATCATGAAAAACTCTAGATTATCCTACAATCGTTGTAGGACAACTTTTACATGCAAAACCTTGTTACTTGAATATGATTGGGGATTTGTTTAGCAAATCTCCTTATAATATTATCAAAATGGTTTTGATGAATATTATATGGTATAACTTCGGTTGAAAAACCGATGATCATCTCAAATACATGATAATCAATTTGACATTATCCTAACTCGAGGTAGATATGTTGTCTATTCGGGGAACGTTGGGATCCCAGGTTGTACCGTGTGTGGTCTGGCCCACTCCCGTCGGTACTGGCCATGACATATGTTGATTTTAGTGAGTAAGGGTCACTGCTGGAAATTAACAAACTTGTTCATGAACCTTATGATTGTCATTCAAATAAGTTAATGAAAATTAATTATTAATTTTCTGAAATGATTATTGATAAATATTTGTGAAATATTTAAAGATGATAATTATTTCCTTGAATGATATTGCACTAACAAAAATGATAAGATAGTTGATCTTGATCACAATTGGTTAATATGAAATCATCAACAAACATTGTTATCATGAAAACTCTAAATTATCCTACAATCGTTGTAGGACAACTTTTACATGCAAAACCTTGTTACTTGAATAGGATTGGGGATTTGTTTAGCAGATCTCCTTATAATATTATCAAAATGGTTTTGATGAATATTATATGGTATAACTTCGGTTGAAAAACGATGATCATCTCAAATACATGATAATCGATTTGACATTAGATATGTTGTCTAGTCGGGGAACGTTGGGATCCCAGGTTGTACCGTGTGTGGTCTGGCCCACTCCCGTCGGTACTGGCCATGACAACGGGTATGGAAGGGATAATGTTAGAAAGATCATGATGTATTTTTCTAATTATTTAAATTCGAATAATACATATTTTGAGATTATACCATCCATTCAAGTAACAAAAACAAGTTTATTAGTTGATTAAATTGGATTAATAATTAATTTAATATGATTCAATTAATTATGTCCAATTAAAAGTACTCTATTATGAATAGATGTGCATTTCCCTTGGAAGAATTAATTACATGAATAGGATTCATGTAATTAATTAAAATTTAAATATGAGGTGGAGGATCACATAAGTTACATCCATGGTCTTCCGTCAAGGCGAAGGGTTTCGTCGTCAGGGGTTGTATATAGGAGACGCCTATCCGAAGTGACAGATCTCACACAAGTTCACCTGAATTGGGCCTTTCGCTTCTCGAAAGAGTAAGGTCGTATGCGTAGTGACCCCAGCATCGGTTCCTCATATTATTGGGGAGATATTGGATTACGCATAGCAAGTATTAAGCCTGTTGACGGTTGGTTCAACTAACAACGGGTCAACATCACCTTAAGGGTGGTGGGCTCGGGTGTTAAAGACCAAATTGGAAATGCATGTTGACTTGCAAGGTGGAATGAGTTCCCGCTTCTTTTTATCTAAGCTACTGTTTCTTATATTATTGGGATGTAACAAGGATAAGACAGGAGATCCCAGATCTTGCTGAGATATAATGGTAAGTATATCTCTTACATTGAAAGTGATTAAGGGACTGAACTTTCAACATTGATAAGGCAACAACTTTGATATAAAAATTCCTAAATCAGAGTAAATTATTTAAGCAAATTTCTTATTTCTGATAATCCTTCATTAAACCTACTCATTATAATACTCAATAAAAACCAGTAAAATGTCATGGATTGGATCCATGATCAAGATATTGTACTTGCAGTTTGACACATAGTGTATGTGATTGCAATATGCAAGTTTCCTCATAATGATGAGGAATGACAATTAAATTAGACGGTAAGACATCACCTTAGGGTTTGTATGTCTCTATAGTCTTGATCTCTCATCAAATGTACTTTGGAAAGTGACATGTCGATGAAGATCATAATTGTCAAATAATCCTTATAAAACCTAAGAAGATGATTTGACATACATATGTGCTCTCAACATTTAATCATGAATGACATGATTCTCTACATTATGCAGAATGGCAACTCTAGAAGAGATAATGTGTTCAAATTATTTGAGTACCTCCCTGAACCAAAGTCTTTGGGTTAAGATGCATGTAGAAATGATGAGTGTCATCATTCTACTGTCTATACTCAAGTCATTCATGAATCTTCATAGTATTCATATTGTATGAATTAAAAGAAGCATATATAAATGTTAAAATACTCTTACGTTGAAATCTTTTGAGTTCAACATAAGAGAACCTTTATCTTAAGCAATGGTCGTTTAAAGATGAAGGGAGCGCAGTGGAAGCATGGGTCGGTGATGAATACACATTCATCACTCTTTATTCTTTTATTTTAGCTACAAAACCTTTGCAAAACACATGTATAATCCTGTAAATACCAATAATTGTCAAATAAATCAAAGATTTGACCTTACTTATATGACTTCAATATGACATCCAAAGAGTTGGATGAATGCCAATACTGCAACAAGCTTATGTGTTGATAGTATGACTATCAAGTCTATCTAGAACCCTTAGAGAAGGATCCAGATAGTGCGTCGAAATAATCGACATCTACATTTAATCATTGAAAATTACTTGCTTATAAGATAAGATTGAAGTCCAATAATTGTATCTCATTCTTCGGGTGACATTTGCAATTGAATTGCATATGTTTTAGAAGATCAGAAATTTTGATCTTAAGGTTTAATGGTAATCCACATAGATATTGTGCAATCGTTGCAAAAAGTTCAATTGGATAGATAATGTCATATTTTCAGTGGGAGAGCCCTTAGTAATAGAGAATGTCTCTATGACCTAGATATTTGATTACGTTTATTGTTTATTTTCAAATATTGGAAATGAACATTATTCTGGAATAGACCTATCATAAAGAGTTATGATGGATATATTTCGGATAAGTAATCTAGCATCTTGTAGACTCTACTAAATTAGAATATTAATGAATAGTTCATTAACATTTCTAATACTGAAAATTAAACCTTTAAAGATAAATAGGAGGATGGATATCATTTGACAATGGTATGGTATCAAGTCTTGGACATATGTCTATTGATATGATCAATATACTAGTAAGATATTGAACTTTAGATTGTCTAAAGGTTCAAAGATTACATACTTATGAATATCGTATTCAAAAGTAGAAATCGTCCAATGCACCCTTTTCCGAGAATGATGTAAGATATCAAGGTATTCAGGATCTCATACATATTGATGTATGTGGATCATCTGTATCGCAATAAGCATTGATGATATGTGATATCATTTGATGATATGAGATTTCTTCCCTTCACCTGAGAAACCATTGAATTGTTCAAAGATTTCACAATTTTGATTTAGAACCAAAGTTTCAAGGAAGATTAAATGAATTTGATCTAACCAAGGTAGCAAGTACCTATTAGATAAAATTCAAGGAATACCTTATGGAAATGGAAATATCATTTCTATCTCACTCCTCCTAATACAGCTAAACTCAATAGAGTTGTAAGGAGATACAATTGGATCATGGGTAACATGATTTGATCAATGATGAATATTAGCATAATTCCTCTTAGTTTCCAAGGTACATACATGTAGTAGAGACAACAATATATATCCTCAATACGATTCCATACAAGTAAGATGGAATCTAGCACCAGAGAGTGCTACTTCATTAGGAAAATAAAGGATGGTATTGGATACCTACTTTATGACCTTGAGATTCTTAAAGAATTACATCTCTGAGAATATGATTCTTAGATGATAACTTTCTTAAGAATCAAGATAAAATTGAAGTGAAGGAACTCATTTAATCTTGAGATGATAATGAGGCTCCTGAAATCAGAAACTAAAAGGATAATTACATATGAAACACACATACATCTTCAAATGAGTTTGAAGATGAATTTCCATGTGTTAGAGAAATTTGACAATGATGTTACTTCACGTGATGAAGCTTCGGAAGATCATGACATGGAAAGATAGATGTTAGCAATAAACTCCAAAGTAGACTTCATATACAAGTGTTGCATGTGGACCCTCTAGGATCCACCTATATGGGTAAGACCCACTAAGGTGTAAATGGATCTTCAAGAGAAAGAGGGAACCTTATGAGAAGGTAGAGACCTTCAAAGCACGTTTCGTATTCACAAGATACACATCGAAGAGAAGACATCGCTTGTGATGAGACTTGCTCTTCAGTGACCATGCTTAAACTCATCAGACTATTGCTGACTATAGCTACACAACTTGACTTTGACATCTACGAAGTCAAGATTGCATTCCTCTATGAATACCTCTTCGAGGATGTTCATATGAAGTAGCCCCAGGGCTTCATGGTTGAGGAAAGCAAGATGTGCAAGCTTAAGGAACTATATCTATGGACTCAAATAAGCTTCTTGTAATTGGAACATTATATTTGATGAAATTATAAATGTTATGATTTCAGATAGAATCTTGATGAACCATGTGAAGCTTAGTGGGAGTGACATTGTGTTCATCATGCTAAATGTATATGATATCCTAATCATTTGGAAGGATATAAGGATAATAGTAAGTGTTTTATAGACTGGCTATTCCATACCTTGAGTATGATCTTGGTTCTAAAGTTGTTCAGAAGTAAAGATTTAAAAATAAAAAAATAAAAACACTATTATAATTCTAAAAAATTACATATAGTATATTTTTCCATATTTTATACATTAAACCAAAAACAAAATAAAAACTGAACATTAAAACCAATAAAAAATATAAAATACATAATAATTTGTTATAATCATAACCAATTCAATAAAAATCATATAAAAACACACAATATATCGCTGGAAAGATAATTTCATCTACTTTTCATTAAAAATAAAGTAAAAACATTTTCGTTCTGATTTATGTTTTAAAATCGAAAATAATTCACAGTTTTCAATAAAAACCTTGTTTTCAACATTAAAAATAATTCAAAATCCATAAAAATCGTAAAAGCCTCTTAAAAATTTACAAAAAAATGTAAACCAAAATAAAACATAGAAATAATAGAATAAAAACCAAATTTATATTACAAAACAATTACTAAATTTTAAAAATATTACAAAACACCTAAAATCACAAAAATAATATAAAATTCAAAAAAATAAATAAATAATTCAAAAAAATCTCTAAAAATTAAAATAAAAATTAGGAAACCTATTTTACCTTATTTTTATATAATTTTAACCTATTTTCTAATAGTTTGCCTCCTTAAGTTCGACATTCCCAAATATTCACTATACATCAAAGTTTAGGAGTCTAAATAAAAACATAAAATTTTTGTGGTAAAATCCGACTCATCATTATAGCAATAGTTGTCTACTTTTAGATGACTCGATCGATCATGTTTTTCAGTCTTCTCCCTTCACAAAAACTATAATTTTATATATTATAATGACTCTTTTACAATAAAAGAGTACAATATACAAAATGGACTTATGTTCTATGAAGTCATTATCATATTTGAAATTATGAAGAAATACAACCATGCATTCAAATATAATAGCATATGTTAGCTTAACTTTCCATATTTGCTCTAATATTAAATATAATTGAATAAAAAATCTAAAATTTTCTAAATATAGAAAAGTTTCCTGAAAGGTTGGAATGAATGTATTTATTCAAATAGAATAGCTGTAATTATGGGATAACAATCTAACAAATATAAAAACACGGATTTAGTTTAAAAGGAAAACAACCATGAAATAGTTGGTGGTTTTTTAAGTTGATTCAATTAGATCTAACAATTATAGATTGTGACACACACACAAACACACACACACACACACATATACACACACACAAATTCACACCCGCGTGCATACACATGCACATGCACACACACATGTGTGTGCATATGTGTGTGTGTCTGTATTTACGTATGTTTGTACATATGTATGTATATATGTATGTATGCACACATATGTGTGTATTCATACATATTATGTATATAATATTATGTAGGGTTAAGTGAGTATGCTTCCTAGGAGCATATAAGAGCGAGCTCTCACCTTTTTTCTCTCAAATTTTTTATTTTTTTGAAATGAAAACGGGGGAGATTTACTTAGAATAATAAGTGAAATATGTATTTCAAATTTGTGTAAAATAGATGCCCCTAACACAATCATCTAGAGGCGGTCAATTTCAGCAATTCTGAGACCATTAAAATTTGACAGTCTTGATGGAGGGGATATATGTCTCAAATTAAGTCAAATTTCGAATGACATCATGGTGATATATTGTGATCTAAATTCAACTAGGTTTCATTTCAAAAACAAATACGGGGAAAAAGGGTGGGTATGTAAGTTACATGCTCCTAAGGAACATACTCCTTTTTCCCTATTATATATACATAATAATTTTATAATTTTATATTACACACATTTAATTTATTTGTATAAAATCTTTTTTAACTTTCCTTTATTAAAAATTCGACTTTTCTCGAAAAAGGAAATTACTAATAAGAATGGAAAATGCCTCCAGCTTACATTCTTTTTTTATTCTTAGTACAGAATTCTCGCCAGACAAATTTGACTCGATTACAAACTTGTATTGTATAATTTCAAGAATCTCACACAACTCTATATAAGAGCATTAGACATACCAAGGTTTTCATTTCTTTACTTTCTTCTCCCATCCCACTCCTCAAAAGAGTACTAAGGCAAACAACATGCGTTAGTGAAGATCACTTTGATATATTGCCAATCAAATTATTTCGATCATTCATTTCAAGAATTGCTCTCCTCGTCATCAACCTCAATACTATGATCGTGATTATTTGGTAATCTGTCTATCTCTTTAGATTTATTTCGCATCATCTTTATAATCCACTTATTTTGAAAACACTAAATTCTCTATATTAGTTTTCAATGATATTGACACCTTCATAATCTAGAAGATGAACTCTTGAGATATAACTAAGTGCATGAAAGTAAAAGAATTGGTTCTTCATACCCTAGTAATTACTATTGATTATGACTTTGTTATACGCACATATGTGTGTATGCACATATAGTATATATAATATTATATTTTCTTAATTTGATATACAATTATATATAATACTACATTAAACGTATTTAATTCATTTGAATAACTACTTTTCAACATTTCTTCATTAAAAATTCATATTTTTTCAAAAAGGAAAATATCTAATTAGAATGGAAAATGCCTCCAGTTTACATTATTTTTTATTCCTCGTAAAGAATTCTCACCAATAAAATTTGACTCGATTACAAACTTGTATTATATAATTCCAACAACCCCACACAACTCTATATAAGAATATTAGATAACCAAGATGCCCCTCTTTACTTTCTTCTCCCCTCCCACTCCTCAAAAAGAGTATTTAGCTAAACAATATATTATTAGTGAAGAATATCACTTTGAGATACTTTCAATTAAGTTATTTCGATCATTCATCCCAAGAATTGCTCACCCCGTCATTACCCTCAGATACCATGATCGTGATTATTAGGTAATTTTTTTCTCTTTTCTTTTTGTAGATTTATGACACATATTTTTATAATTCTCTTATTCTGCAAACACTAAATGGGATACATAATTTTTTAGTGATATTAGTGCTTTGATAATTTAGAAGATCAAATATTGAAAAATAATTGAGTGCATGAAAATAAATGATTTGGTTGGTGATCCCATAGTATTGATTATTGAGGATGACTTCATTAAATTGGGTACACCCTCACATGTGGGATTTGATCCGGATTGAGCACTTTTCTATTATGGTTAAAATCAAAATAATCACATTTTTGGAGACTCATTCAAACAAGGAAATATATCCATATCTAATATAAAACATGTAAAATCTCATACATTTACTTATGTTAAATTCATTAAAAACATTTTCTTCAAAATTTACTTTGAATCATTCATACGTGAACATCTTGTACTCATATGCACAATTATGCAATTTGACACAAGGATTAGAAGGTAAAATTCATTAGGATTTTTAGTGTATTTGTATGTATGTATTTTTATTTTTGCCCCAGCTTGATCATCTTATAAGTAATTCGATATAAAATTTCCTACTTTTCCATGTGTTACATATAATTAACTGTGGCTGATGTAAATTAATTTGACTACCCGAAGAAACTAACATAAAGTAATTCAAATTTATGAAAAATATTTTCCTATTACTTTAATATATTTTCTATGAAAAATATTAATGGTATTTTAAGAATTATATTACTTATTTTCATATACTAGTTTCTTTGTATTTTGTTTGTAAATCAAGAAGAAAATCATTAGAATCTCAATAATTTCTACACAAGTACCTAAATCCATTAAAAAAATGTTTGCATTTAGCTTGAGTTTTAATCCACTTTTACTAGCATTGGCTAAAAGATTCATCTTGTATTTGCTCTCAATGGCTAATGATTTCATTTGCAATTTCTTTGCATTTTTCAGCTATAACATAGGTAAAATTGTGTATTCTGTACATTTGATCTATATACTTATCATATGCAATTTTATAACTTAAAATTAGACATAAATCTTTAAGCTAATGGAACTCGGAAAAACATGATCAATATTCTAATACTAGAATGGGTAAACATATCTATTATTACGTCTAGAAATCTAATCGTTGTTTAGAAGCTCAACAATGTATCCATGTTTAGTTGATTAAATCTTTTAATTAGTTGTTTTAAGTGTAAGAAGATATATATAGTATTAGAAGAAAATTTAGTGGTGATTCACTACTATAAATAAATAAAAGAGAAAGTTGAGTGAGCATACAATCTTTCAATCTTTCAGAAGAAGAGCCATGAAAGAAAAAAATTGTGAAAGTTTGTCGAGTTAGAAGCAATGACTAATTGGTTTAAATATAACCAACAATCACCAACGATGACATTAGAAAATAAAATTCTTGTCAAATTTGTTTGAAAGTTATGTAAAATAAAATTACATGATAACAATGCTTTGCAAACAAGAGAGAAAACATTTTCGGTTTGTGTGGGTGTGGAAGAAAGAGTTAGTTGTTATAATTTTCAATATGTGTTCGATGTAATTCTACGCATCTGGTTATTAAAGCTTTCACAACTTATCTGTGATGTGCGCACAGTTTACCTTCATTACTAATAGGGTAAAATGGGGCTGCCCCCTGGGGGAGCTAACTTGGCTCTCCTGCCTCATTTCGTCCAGGTTTTTTTTTTGAAAATTTTCCGTGGAATTTCATCATTACATCCTTCTACTATGTCATTAAAATTTCGTGCGAAACAAAGACTCATATGGCCTCCAGACAGTCATTTTTTAAAGGTAATAGAATTGCTAAAAATGACCTCGTCTGGATAAAGGTCGTAGGGGTCTCTGTTTCGCACGAAATTTTAGTGACATAATATACGAATATATTTATGAATATCCACGAAAGAAATTTTCAAAAAAATTAAAAAAAACAGGTGAAATGATGCGTGGAGAGCCAAGTTAGCTCCCCCATGGGGGCAGCCCCATTTAACCCTTACTAATATATTTTGTCTTTGTTATATTTGAATTTTTTTCAAAAATATCACTTTTCTTTCGATTTGATATTGTAATTAATATTTACTCGAAAAACAACTTTTGCTATATGAATATGATTAATGGATGTGTTCTTCTTCTTCTTTTTATATATTTAGATACACTATTGAAATGAGGATATTTTTTGTGATGTTCACTTTTATCTAAACATTTTAAGTTCATTTTAGCTTTTAGCATCTATTTATGTTATTTAAAATATCATAATTCAACTGTTGGTGAAACTTGTGATGATGCATTGTCACAATTCTCTTAGGTTATAATAAATAATTCCATTTCATCATACACGTAATGGAGCTTTGCCTAACTTATTTTGCGTTTGCATTGAATATGGTTTGCTAATTATTGTTCTTTATCTAAAATTTAACTTTTATATGGATTTTATGTTTATCAATGATAATGCAATATTTTTAAATAATTATAAGATCTTTATAACTTTATTTGATAAAATAATATGTCAATACTTCGGAGCATAATTTAACAAATAAGATTTAATCTGAATAGAATATATAGAAATTCAAAATAAAATTGAATTCAAATCTAGTACTGAATATCGAATTAATTTTGTATTAAATTATATTTTAAATTTTTATAATGAATTAAATTAAATAAAATGAATTCCATGGTATCCAGATTAACATCCACCATGTCAATAATTCTCATTTTTCTTATAAAGAAAATAAGTGGAATAAGATGAGGTAAATGTTCTTTGCTTTGAAGCTTTTACCACTCATATAGGAAAAGATCATGGAAAAAAACTTTCTTATCATGAATTAACTATCTTTCCAATAATATGTGCTTTCTTTTAAATCATAAAATCAAAAGGGAAAAAATTGAGATGCCAAAAATGAAGATTATAGGAAAAAATAGAAACTTTGATGATCAAATCTAGATCTGGGCAATGGGTCGGGTACCCAATGGGCTTATGGGTACCCGACCCATTTAGACTGGGCTTGGGTATTACTTTAGAGCTTCAGCCCGAAAAAATCTGGGCCTAGTCCGACCCGCAACTAAATGGGCTTGGGCTTGGATATTGTTTTTTTTTTGAAAACCCGATTCTGCCCGATAGGCCTGAAAAACAATAATAACAAAATTCAAATTTCATATTATCATATACATAAATCATAACGTATATGGTAGATTTTATTCATATGTCTAATAATGAAGAAATTTCTATTTTAAGTACACGCACATATTACTTTACACGCAAGCATACTTATAATGATTTGATGGGCATATAAAATGGGCTTAATAAATAGATTGGATATGTACTTGTCATAGTATAACTTGTGGGCTAAATGGGCAGGCTTGGGCTTCTAAAATGAAGTTAAGCCCAATTTTAAGCGGGCCAAGCCCGACCCGATATTAAATGGGCTTGGATGGGCCTGGGCCTCAAATTCCATGGGCCACATGGGCTTTTATACCTATGTAAATGGGCTGGCCCAGCCCGACCCGATGCCCATGCCTAATCAAATCTATCTTTCTAAAGAACCTTAGAAAAAGAAGAAAGACTCACATTCTTTCCATTCCATATCATCTTATTTTCGCTGAAAGACAAACTTGGAATACAAAAACAATAAATAAAAGAAACACCACATTAAGACCTAAACTTGAACAAAATTAACTTGGATAAAAAAACACACCCTTAATTCATGCAAAACATATTTTTTAAACTTCATCGTCACTTCCTCCTCCTTCGTTGCCTCCATCGTCGACCGCTTCCTCAAGAACATTATCATCGTCGTCATCTAGTGCCAATTGCGCCATGGCAATACACTGCCTCTTATGTTGTAGTCCCCAATCCATCACTTGGCAGCCATTAGAACAATAAATCACCTCACCGCAGTCACACCGTCGAAACTCATCCCTCCGCATCTCCGGTCGTCCGCACTGAGCGTTCCCACACAACTCAATCTCATCATCCGGGTCCTCAACCAATGCAAACCACTCACACATGAAGCGATTTATTGGATGCATCTTCACTGTCGAGTAATCATGCTCAACACCATCTTGGATGCGGTGTTCGAGCTCACGTTGTGCATCCGCATTGCCAAGTGCGGCTGCTTGGGTGGCGAGGAGGAAACCGGCCAGGATCCTCTCACCACCCCTCTCAGTTGCTGAATTATTGAACATGATTATCGCGAGGGAGTACAATGCGGCCGGATGGGAGCTGTGCACTGCCTTCTGAATTAACTCCATGCCGCCTTTGAGGTCCTTCAGGCAGTAGAAGCGTATCTGTGCAAACATATGGCAGACAATTGATATGGTGGGAACAGAAATATATGTAATCAAATATGTTTCTTCGTGAATAATGAACCCTGTAAAACTATTAGTAAATAAAAAGAATAGGTCAAAAATGCCTCAATTTTGAAACAGATAGGTTACTTCACTTATCCATTATTATGCAGTCTTCCTTGTTGGCTATACTTTGGGAGGATAGTACGTGTTTTTTTATCAATTTAATTATATTGGTATATCTTTTTTATCTTTTTTGCAAATAATATTATACTTCTTTAAAACAAATCTTGATATTACAGAAAAGGGAAATAGATACCATGCCAAGGACATAGCAAGCATCGAGGTTTCCAGCCTCCACACATCTTATGAGAAAGTTGTGGGCATTCTCTGACCAATTGGCAGCTCTTATCGCAAATATATGCAGTGAAGCTTTCTTCAACACCAGTGGATCGAAAGCTAAATCTTTCATTCTCTTGCATCTGGAATACATTTCACGATTTTATCCTCTTGATCATGAAGTAATCAATACGATTGAAGATGTAATGAGACCTTTGATGATTGCAAAAACATACAATATATCTACCGAGGTAAAAGAGAGAATAACATTACGTGAGTATCATGCACATAAAATCCGATGGTGATGCTGCACATGAGCTCAACATTGTGAGAATGATGATAAGGACTTCGTTCGGTAGCCTTCTAAAGTGATCTTCACCGCCGGTCATCATTTTTCTACACTTGTTTTTAGGTGTAAGGGAAGAAGAAATGGTGGAGATGAGTAGATGTGGCTATAACTATTATATAGATTTGAGTAAGAATGTTCAAATTGTAAATTACAGATTTGTAATATGGTAAAACTTTGGGAAGAGAATTCTACATTGAAAAAAAAAGGAAGGGCTTAAAGGCACTTGGCATTCTCGTTGCTATTCCTTTTTTAGAAGTAGCAGTTTTTTTAATCAGGGAGAAGTAGTAATTGTTGTCATCGACGTAAATAAGTAGCTATATTTCGCTTACTTATATTTTGTATTATTACTATTATTTCATAATATAAATTATAGCGAGTGTAATTTTAAGTTAGATACATTGGAATGACATGGTAACTAGTGACAACAAATTGATTTTGAGAAAAACCATCTTAAGTCGAAATCTAGCTAGTTGGGTAAATATTATATCTTCACGTATCAAGTCTTCGTAAAGATGATTCCAATGGTAACTCATTTCGTTGTTTTTCATACGTTTCAACACATCAAGTGTTATCAATTATGATCATTCAAAGATGGATGAACTTATAAAAAGAGTTGGAGGAAAATCTGTATAGTGTTCCCATGACAAATAATTACCACATCGAAGGAAGCAAATATTGTAAATGCATTTTGTGTTACGAAAAGTACAATCAGTAGATGCCACTATCGCTTTTTATGCATATGTTTCGCAAATATAACTACTTTGGGAACAAATCCATTATAATGTGAATGCATGTGGTATTACTGTATTATGAATTATGGGCTATGCAATAATTGCATGTTATCATACTCTACCAAAAAAGGTACTAAATGAAGTAAACATATCTATTGTTACATTCTTACATTCTGAGTTTTTGCTAATGTTTGAAAGCCCGATCATTTATCGAAGGCTCGTTGATAGAAACTATTTATTTCGGTTTTTGATAAGAGGTTCATTCAATCGTGAACTAAAGCTTAGAAGTCACTTATTTCCATGCATCAAAAGGAAGGGAGAACATATTTTAGAGAATAGTACTAGAAGAAACGGTAAAAAAAAATAAAAGGCAATATAAGGGAACATGTGTGTTATTTTCACAGCATAGGATCATTACTCTTCGAATTAGAGAGTCGTAAAGAAAAATGTGAAGGATAAAGATTAAAAAGCTAAAAGTGTAATGTGAAGGATGCAAACTAAAAAGTTAAAAGTGTATGGTTGAATTTATCTAAAGTTAATAAAATGAAGCTAACGTAAATTTCTAAATTTTATCAAGGTTGATAGAAACGATATGGAAGATCGCACTGCAACGTTCCTAAATGGAACATGCTTCCTAAAAAAGAAAGTACCCATTTATGGTTCATGTTGTCGAGGAACAAGAGGATTTTCTAAAATTTTGAACATTTTTTCCTACGCATTTCTACTAGATCATGGTCTTTTTCTTTAAAGAATGATCACGAAGATTGAGACATGGCTGACAAGAAAAATTGGAGTTTACATTCTTTCTTTCTTTCCATGAAGTAATTAGCCGAAAATAAACTTTCTACTTGTAAGAAAAATGATAGTTTACTTCCTTTCTTTAATTTTTTTCTACAAAGAAATATCACCCCGGATTTGGTATTCTAACTAATTTTCTCACAACACAACTTTGCCTAAAGTTGTTACTATAATTATATTTTTCCGAAATTGTACTATATACATTAAAAACTACCATTAAAAAATGGTCAAATCTACCGACATAATTGTGAACAATGTTTCCTAATAAGTACTCTAATTACTTTTTGCAGAATATTATATTTCTATAAAATAATTATTTTTTTCATAAGTTTAATATATGAATGAAAAAAGCACCATTAAAGAATTGGTAAAATATATTGACTTGCACGAATTGATCAACGCTGCCTAACATAAATGAAAAGTTGATACGTTCTATCTCACATTTTCTTTCTTTTTATTCTTGTCAATATATCTTGAAGGCATTTCATTTGTACCTATTCCTAACTGCTCATCTAAAACGATAGTCATTGTGTCTAAAAGGTCTATTGATGCTGTATCCACAAAACATTGAAACATCGTAAGCAGAAAGGCCATGTGCCTGTAAATATAATTGTGATTCAGACTAACAAACAAAGAAGTCAGACCATTGAATTCGAAAGCAAATTTTAAAATGCTCATAATCTTAACCACGTGAAAAATGAAAATAGCTATAATTAGAAAAAAACCCCTCATTTATCATACTCTACCGAAAGGGTACTAAATGAGGTAAACATATCTATTATTACATTATTGCATTCCAAGTTTTTCTAGTATTTGGAAGCTCGATCATTTATCGAAAACTTGTTGATTAAACTGTTTATTTGGATTTTTTTATAATAAGAGGTCCATTCAATCTTGAATTAGATCTTAGAGGTAACTTATTTCCAAGTATCAAAAGGAAGGGGGACATGATTTAGAGAATAGTTCTAGAAGAAAAGATAGAAAATGAAAAGCAAGATAAGAGAATAGTTGTGTTATTTTCACATCGTACTATTCAAAGACAGCAGAGAGATTTAATCTTCCTATATTTTTAGAGAGTTCTAAAGAAAAAAATGCGAGAGATAAAGATTAAAAGTTAAAAGTGTATGGTCGAATTTATTTTAAGGTAATGAAAGATCAACGATAAAGCTACCATAAATTTCTGAATTTTATCAAGATTGATAGAAACAATATGGAAGATCACACTGCAACGTTCCTAAATAAAATATGGCTCCTAAACAAGAAAGCACCTATTTATGGTTCTTCTTGTCGAGGGACAAGAGGGTTTTCTAAAATTTGAATAATTTCATATGCATTTCTACTAGACCACGTTTATTTTCTTGAACGAATATTCATGAAGATTGAGATACATTGCAATTGGAAACTTTCCACAAAGTAATTTGGCAAAAGTAAACTTTCCGGTTGTAAGAAAAATGAGAGTTGACTTTATTCTTTAAATTTTTTTCTACAAAGAAATATCACCCCGAATTTGGTATTCTAACTAATCAATTTTCTGAGCAACAACTTTTCCCAGAATTGTTACTATAATTATTTTTTCTGGAATTGTAATATATACATTAAAAACTACCATAAAAATGGTCAAATCAATCCAAACAATTATGAACAATGTTGCCTAATAAGCACTCTAATTAATTTTTTTTCAAAATGTTAAATTTCTATAAAATTATTATTTTTTCAGAAGTTTAATATATATATATAAGTACCATTAAAGAATTGGTAAAAATATATTGACTTGCACAATTTGATCAACGTTGCTTAACATAAATAAAAAGGTGATGTTTTCTACCTCACATTGTCCTTTTTTATTCTTATTCTTATCAATATTCTTATCAAGGTTTCTTAACATAAATGAAAAGTTAATATTTTCTACCTCACACTTTCCTTTTTTTATTTGTATTAATATATCTTTAGGGCATTTCATTTGTACCGACTCCTACCAGCTCATCTAAATTGATCGTCGGTGTTTCTAAAAAGTTTGTTGATACTATATCCACAAAACACAAGAACATCATAAGCAAAAAGTTCATGTACTTGTAAATATAATGGTGATTCATAATAACAAACAAAGAAGTTTGACCATTGAGTTCAAAGGCAAACTTTAAAATGCCCATAATCTTAACCACATGAAAAACAAAAACAACCATAATTAGAAAAAAAACTCTCATATATGCTTGGTTTTGAAAGAAGATTAATTGATCATCCTATACTACATATTTTTCCTATCAGAATGCATTTTATTCAAGAATACACTATTTTAGCAAAAAAAGCTTTCTATTAAACAAGCAAGAAAATCCAAGATATGTGACCACGATAGTAGATGCATATTAGTGCTAATGTGTTTGTAATATAGTCTCAACTACGAGTTGAGTTTACTTGTAGTCACAAAGTCAATAGTCGCACTAAGAGACCACGTTTAACAATTTGATGACAAAATGGTCGTAATGTAGCCCAATTTTTTTAAAATGCGACCTAGTTGTGCTCGTGGTTGCATTATGTCAACATTCAGCCAAAAAAATGTGTGATATATGTGACAACAAAGAGCCCACAATGATCCCATTAAATTCGTATTTTAATTCAACTTAGAAAAAAATAGCAGTAGTTGTTGTTATGTTGTTTCTTCTACAACTACACAAAATCTATGTTCATTCATTCATCTAGGCTTGCACATCAACACAATAGAACACTTCATTCACTTAGCTTTTTATGTCAATTTGCAACAACATGCTTTATTTAGAAAAAGTGGGGTAGAGGGTGGTGATGAACAACTGAAATCGATGAGGGATCCTATCGTCCAATCTTAGAGGGTCTGCAGTGCCCGATAAGTCGGGTCCGACAATCGCTACATTGACCATTCTATCGTCTCTCCAATATCCTTAATCCACTGTGTCAATCAATAATTAGCCCATAATAATGCTCAAACAATGAATAATAGTGAGCTAAAATTTATCATACACTAAAAAATGATGGGTATACTACGCAAGTGTAGGGGTCGAACCCCAAAGGAGCAACGAGAATAGACCACAAAAATTGATAAGAAAAACCAATAAATGTTTTGTGTTTTTATAGGGAATTTCTCAATTTTTTTGGTTTTTAATATTTTATATTTTTGGTATTTCAATTTATATTTTTTGTTTTAACTTTTATATTCTTATTATAATTTCCAATTTTAAACTTTCTTTTTGATATATGAGTAATATGCACTACAAAAAATGAGGCATAGTGACGGTTTTGAAAAAATCCGTCACTAAATTAGTCGTTGTTAAATATATAATGACAATATTATTCGTTGTGAAATGAGTTTTCAAACTCAAAATTAGCAACAAATATCACATATGTCGTTATATCATTAGCAACGGTCCACATAGTGACGCTTATTCGTTGCTATTTTTCAAAAATTAAATTAATCGTCACTAAATTTTAAACTGAAAAATAGCGATTTAGTTGATATTTTTAAAAATAGCAATGGATAAGCGTCGCTATATGGACTATTGTTAATGATATAACGACAGATACGATATTCTTGCTAATTTTGAGTACGAAAATTTATTTCGCAACGAATAATATCGTCATTATATATTTAACAACGACTAATTTAGTGATGGATTTTTTTTCAAAACCGTCACTATAGCTAAATTTTTTTGTAGTGATGGTTATATATGAGTATATATAGATAATACAACTATATATGATATAAATATTAAAAAATCAGAAAAATACCCCATGGGGCAGACTTTTTATCTTTTAAGTGTTTTTAAATATTTAGGTTATTTCTAATAATAGTAGTAGCAATAGTAATAATATATGTATACATAGATATATATTTATATAAGACGCGTGCTTTTATATTTATAAACATGGCTATAAATACTCAAAAGTCATAAAATAAAATGGTTTTACATTTTTATGTTTTCTCTATTTTTGTAATTTTTCATATTTTTAATTGGATAAAAATATCAAAACAATGAATAATGCAAATAGGTCAGATTGTTTTGGAATTTAAAAATAGGTAAATGCCTCAAAATTTTCCAAAATTATTTTTAATATATAACATATAATCTAAATAAGATATAGAAATAGAAAAATGATGTTTTTGTATTCAATAATTTTTATAAAGTTGTAGGATTTTCAATTTTATTGTTTTCCTTTTACAATTAGTGATTTTGGTCTGGAATAGAAAAATACAATTACAAATATACTTTAATTTTTTGGATTTTCAAACATTTTTATATTTTTTGTACTTTAAGATGAAAAAAAATAAAATGGACTATTTTTGAATTTTTATATATAGAAAAAATACTTTAATTACCATACAAAAAATATATGTGATAGAAAACACTTATAAATACTTAAAAATAATTTTCCTACAATTTTTGGGTGAATATTTTTTTTCAATTCAAGAAATACAAGAAATAAAAACTATTGTTCAAGCAAGGACCTAAATGTAATTTAAAGAAACTTAGCATGCATTCCATAACATAAATACATAGTACAACAGCATACATGTTATTCCCAATATACAATTAATACTGTATTGGTAGGGTATTTTTGTAATATCCAAGAAGCTACATGAAATACATGCAATTTAACCACAAAATATTACACTAATTCAAAAAATTATAGACTAAATAATAACAAAATCCACTAGAGGGTCCCTACCAAATGCTTAAACCCCTCATGTGTATGGACATGTGAGGTAATGACGGCAGGACCAAAGTGCAAATAAACCAAGTACAGGGGAAAAGTGCAAATAATGCAAAACTTTTTGAACTATAAATAAAACTTTTAGGACTAAAATGAAAATACAAAAGGGGAGGGTATCAGGCAAAACTAGCCCTCAAATGTGAGCATGCGATGGAGGATCTTCACTTATCCACGTGGCAGTCTCTCAACGCACGATGACACTTAATGGATACACAGCTAAGATCATATTATGCGATGGATCCAATGGTTGGTGGTGTTGATGATCGGACAACTCATGTAGAACCTGGGGAGAGGTTCTTGATTTGACGGTGGGGGATATGTCAAGAAGAATAGGAAAGAAGCTCCGCCTGGGGGAGCTTCTTCGAGCGAGATCTTTATTGTCCGATGGGTACTGATGATGCTACATGGTGCAAAAAATCCCTGGGGTCATTCCACAGTGGTGATGAATCTACGTTTCATCATCTTTATTCTATCATTTTGGCCTTAAAAACCCTAGTAAATGTGTGTAAATACTGTTAATTTAGGCATTTTATCATTCATGCATTATTGTGTAAATATTGTATAAAATACGATTTTTAAAGCCAAAATTATACAATAAAGAAAAGAAAAGAAAAAGAATAAAATATTGCCAATATTTTATGACTCGAAACCCCGAGACCTGGGCATCTCGACGACTAGGTCGACAACGAATAAAGTAGGGGGAGATAAGGGCCAAATACAATAAAAATCCCTTTTATTTAATTCATTCTTTATTCATTATTGGGACCTATTTTTAGTTTCACTTTTTATACTTCAAACAAATAAACTTTGAACATGAAAGTTGTAGATAATTAAATAAAGAAAAATACAAAATTGATTTCATACAAAAAAATATACAGTGTACAAAATATGATCTGAATAAGTTTCCAGAATCCCAACTTCCCAGACTTGTATCTCTCAAATAAAAACTTGAAATGTATCAAAAATCATCGTTAATTGTATATAATTTTTAATAAGCTATTTAATGAAGGTGGTTTCATATTTTTCGAGGTTACGGTTTGAAAGTTGAGTTATGGACCCCTCTTGTATACTTATACCAACTAATATTCATTTTATTTATTATTCATTATTTTTATATTTGTATACTTTTATATTTTATAATTTTTTTAATATTATTCATAATACATGTGTATATTAAAGCAGGAATAAAATACAAAGAAAACATAAAAAAATAAAATACTTGTATACAATACATAAATGAAATACCTATAACTATTCCTAAGTAAATGGTAAAGTGTCTTTTTATGAACATATATCATCAAGTGTGCATATAGAACACGTCGAAACCTTTATAAAAAATATTATACGCAACAAACAACCATCTATTCCATCAATTATAGACATTTGATCAATTAACCTTGCTCTCGATTTCCGATTCTTTATTAACAAAAGAATAAGAGATAAATTGAGCAATTGTAAGTGATCAATCATTTTTGTGTTTATGATAAATCATATAAGTTCATCCGATCCATCAAATTTGATTATTGTTCTAATTATAAAATACAATTATCTTTTAATTGATCAAGAGTTTCTATTAGTTGACCCCATCGAAATATTGCAATATCAAATATATATCCCTCCTTTTTTTGAAATATCAGTTCAACCACTAACTTCTTCGACAATGATCACTTGTGCCACTCAGGTTAGTTGTCGCCCATCCACATTCCAAACGAACGTTAATTTTGCAGACACAAGGGAAATTAGATAAATAAATATCTTTCTTCTCTTTTTCTTCTTATTCATTCAGCTCTTCCTCCCTCCTCCCCCTCCAACCTTCCCCCCTCCTCTGACCACTGCCACCTCCCCCTCAAACCCCTCTACCCACCCCCCACACCCCAAAACCCATCACCACCTAGGCTTCGTCCATCGCACCACCACTATGAGCTACCAAGCACGAAACTCTTCTCGAAGCTATCCCTTGAACTCAGCACATACTTTCACCGATGCTTCCCTCTCCGCTCGCCCAGATCCAACGAAACAGGCACCGCCAGCCAACGAAAGTGGTGGACTATCGCACCCGCTCCACTACCCTAAAGAGTCTCCCATCCGCAGGTCATCCTCCTATCTCGATCACATCGATTGCCTTCAACGAGTTGTTAGAGGTGATTATGTCACCGTCTACAAGAAAGGGATGTTGGAGGAGGCGAGAAATATCTATGCACTCTTAACATGGCTAGTTAAACTAAGGTTTAATTCAGCTAATTGACAACCAAACTAACAAGACACAAGCAGTGATCACTGTAAAGAAGTCAATGACTAAACAGATATTAAAAAAGGGAAAGATATAACTGATATTGCAAAGGCACACCAATTAAAAGCCCATTGATCAATGTGTCAATTCTAATTGATCACTCCCAAGCAACCTTGTCATGGATCATCCCATTTTGAGTGATCGATCATCAATAAATCAAACCTATCTAGATCAATCACGTTGGATCATTTGATTAAATATAGTATATTTGTTAAGCGGCAACTAATGGCTTGATTTAATTACATTCTAGAATTTTTTTTGTTGGCTCTTTTTGTTTCACCTTTTCAAACATTTATCCCGTTTCCTTGAGGACGTACTCGCAAGCAGGATAAGGGTCGAGATAAGATGCTTCTCCCAAATACAGTACAATCTCAATATACATATTTGATGGATTGTCACGTTAGCCAACATTAGGGACAAGATTTGATCCCATATCCCTCCATGACCTTGTTCTCCAACCAAGATTCTTCCTTGCAAATATGCAAATAAATATTTTTATCCCTTACAACTGTAACTAATATAACTAACTTCTATCCATACCAAACTAAAAATAGCAAACTATAATGTATCCCTCAGAATCCAATCTCTACAAGCAAACAAAAATGAAGGATAGATCCCATTTATCCCATATCCATTCTTATCCTTTCCCATCATACTTCTGACAATATTTAGAGCACAATAATTGGGATTCCATTCTTCAATAAAGTACATCTAGTTGATCTTATCTCACTGCACATTAAAAATTGGCACTATAAAAAATTCGAATATAATGGTTTTTGCCTAGTGGAATTTCCACATTAAAATACCTATACCATGTGCTTTTTGATTTATTTACTGATTATATGAGGGATAATGTGGGGAAATCGACATAGACAATGGACTAATGAATGGTTCAAAAGAGAAATGGAACTTATCCAGAAATAATTTCTTGTCAAGATTTTCCTTAATTGTAATTCCTTGTACCTCTACAAGGAAGATGTTGGGCGGACACCATAGCGAGAACATAGCCCTTGCAAGAAAAGAAATGTGAGGGACTCATCATCCACACTAAATAGCAGCATGTCACCATCAGATTCAACCAGATTTTTAAATGTGTCGAAAAATTAGACGATATCACTTTTACAGTAACAGGAAGATGACCTTCCTCAAAGGAACGGTTGAGTCAATCTATGTATTGTTCCAGAGCTATGGGTTCCAAAATAATGTTCAGCAGAAGCTTACAAGATAATGCGGTACCGTGCAGTTTCACATGTCCCAAATCAATAGGCATAACTTCCACAAATCAAAAAAAAATAAGAAAATAAGTCCTAATCCCAGCAATGAATAGCCGGCACCGCATCGATTTGCAGAACCCACCATAAGTATCTCAAGAACATGAACAGTCAGTAGCTAGATAAGTGACCATACTTTAAATAAAATAAAACCCTCCGACGACCATCACACCCAACTTAAACCAAGGAATTTTGTGTGACATCCGCTGTTACATTTTACATCGCTGGTTCTTAAAAGCATGGTTACTTTAAAAGGATGCAGGGAGAACAAGGCTACAAGTTTTTCTGCCCCGAAGTTGTTACCAAGGTCAAAAGGAAAATCCAATACTGAGTACCTACCGCAAAACAGAACCATGCACAGTTAAATCCACCTGCCAGGACCTCCATTGCCAAATCTCCACAAGTTCTTTAGCACCGCTAGCCAAACTAAGACGTCAAAAGCACATGACCAAAAATCACTGTCATAATATACAAAAATGTAATAGCATTAGAAAGTGGTAACAAATTCTTCAAAAAACGAAAGCGAAATTACGTTCGCATAAAAACACAGTAACGCGGTGAGGTTTTTCAGTATACAAGGACATATAGAACATCTTGATAAGCATCCTCAATATTTGTAGAGAAGAAAGGGATAGCCCAGAACCTCCTCAGTGATCTAGAGTGAGACCACCCATCATGATGAAAAATGGACAATGCAACGCAAAAATAAAGCCTTACAACACTAACCCGCAACCTAATGGGACACTTTTGTTCAACCCCAACATCCACCAACTAAGCTTATCCCCAAAAAAGAATAAGCATGCCAGATGAAGGGGCTTCTTCCACAAAAAATTAAAAAATAAGCAGTACGAATTATATTTCGCAACTGAATGGGGAAAATAGAAAGTGTATGTGGTTTCGCAGACTGTTTATGAATATTTTCAAGATTCTAATAGGGACAAAAGAGAAGAAAATACTTCATGAGAAAAAGCAGGATTGTCACTTCTCATATAAATAGATTTTGGCAGGATATTTCTACAGTGGACAAGAGAAGAAAATACTTCTTGAGAAACAGCAGGATTGCGCTTCTCATATAAATAGATTTTGGCAGGATATTTCTACAGTGGACAAGAGAAGATAAAATACTTCTTGAGAAACAGCAGGATTGGCACTTCGTATATAAATAGATTTTGGCAGGATATTTCTACAATTGGGAATGCATCCGATGAAAACATGTAAGAACACCCGATGCCCAACAGTTGTGATAGTGATTCAATAACAATATACCTGTTGCTGCGGGTAACCACCTCCATATCCAGGATATGCACCATATCCGTACATGTTCGGATCTTGAGGGGGTTGGGAATAACCATAGGCATCGTAACCTTGTCCATATCCGTAATAGTTGCCACTCCACTGGTTTGGATCCTGTTGTGGCTGAGACTGTCCACCGCACACATGATCCACATCAAAGTCCAAAGAAAAAAAAGATGAACCCGAGGAAAACGAAGCCAAACCTGCTTATTCCCAGGGCTACGACCCCATGAAAGCCGAATATTACGCCCCCCTAACATAGTTCCATTCAGCATCAGCAATGCCTCCTCCGCAGAAGCTCTAGCCATCAGCAAAAGCGGCACATAAAAGGAAAAAAACCAAATTATAATTACAACTAAAATGTAACTGCCTGTCAACATTTTCAAGAGTTGGACACCAAACCTGTTAGCGAATTGAACAAAACCACACTGCTTGCCAAAAGGTATCTTCACATACACCAACTCTCCATACTGGCCAAAAACTTGCCTTAGTTGTTCATCAGAGACACTATGATCCAAGCCACCAACAAAGATCTGTTCTCAGCGCAACAATAGTCAAAATTTACAACCTACAAAGAACAAACTAATATGCTGAAGTAGAAGCACCCACGGTTGTATTGTTTGGATCATTCTCAGACTGAAACGGTGGAGCAGACTGGTAAGATGCTGCATAAACAATAATGATCATTTGCCATTGATGTAAACTGAGCATTAGCCGTTGACACTTCACAGGATAGAGAGCAAAAAGAAACAGCATGGCACATAAAAACACATTAAGGAAGATACGGGAAAATATTATTTCATTTTGAGTCCGTTGTAACCCTTAACTTTCATTTTATTTTTAAAAATGTTGTTTCGACAACAAAAATTCCATTTAATCCAGGAGGAAGAAAATCCAGCATACAGGCAATCTTCAGCAAAAAAAGGATGCAAATACCAAGGCGTATTGTATCCACCGACAGAAATAAATGTATACAAATGCAAGAACTGGACCCTACCAGCATGTATACAAACCCTGCATTTGGCAATGTAGTCTTAGAAAATGGCATGGTGCATATTATTCAATCAACAATCTTGCAGAATTACAACAAACAAAAACAATTGCATATAAAGCACGAAATAACTACCATGGTGCAGCAAAATAACAAAATCAACAGTAAAATTGTGAGCAGCAAGGTTTTTAAATTGTAAGGCAGAACGAGGCATTTTCCCAATCAACGAGGGGAGGTGTAAGTCTTAAAGCAGTTGAGACGTGAACCTTAAGTCTCAAGTGAGATGTAAGCCTTACTTTGAGACATGAGCCTTAAGTCTCAAAGTAATATGTATTTACTTTTAAGGAGAAAATATTAAATAAGCCAGAATTAACAAAAAAATATACTATTTGAATATTATGGAGATTAGATCAGAATGAGAAGACAACTTCCATACCATTCTAAAAACACATTAAGACATCTAAATAGAACATACTAAGCACCATTGTTCTTTACATACGGTCAAAATATGACATTTGACTCCTAACTTCGTCCATTGCTCTTATAATGCTCCTCACATTTTCTAATACTGAAAGAGATGCATCTTAATCACAACCATATTCATACAGTGAATTTATGCATGAAATAAGATCAAATAACATGGTCACCAAAAGCCGAAAAAAGGGATACAAATTCAGAAGGTCGTATATCCTATCTATCTTCAAGAAATGGATCTCGTGTTACTGTGTCTTACTTGATATTGTTACTGTAGAAAGTAAGAACAGTCTATTATCGGTTACTATGCTATTATAATACTATTCATTAACTACTAAGCACCATTTTTCTTTACGTATGAATATGACATTTGACTCCTAACTTCACCCATTGCTATTATAATGCGCCTCACATTTTCTATGTATTTATCTATTAATAAACTCCAAAATAGTATCAACTAATAATGAAAGAGATGCACCTTAATCACGACCATATTCACACCGTGAATTTATGCGTGAAATAAGATCCAATAACATGATCACCAAAAGCCGAAAAAGGGAATTTATACCCAGTTGCTCCAGCTTTACTTTCAAGCCTTCTTGTGTGCTTTCAAGCTAATTGTCAGCCATCTGAGTTTTTGCTTCCATCAAATGGCCCACACTGACATAGAGCCACTCCAATTCCTCAATCTGCATCAGTAAGCCCTTTGCGTGACTTCAAGCCAAGCAGGGTAATCCAACAGTAACTGGTGGTTGAGTGATAGAAGCCAGAGCAGCACATATGCCCCGGCACATGTATAAGGGGTGTGTGGAACCCTCAGGCACAACGTTTAAAATGATCCACGTACCCCGGCAGCACGCTCTGCAACAGTCAGGCAGAGGATCGCATGGACAATTACTTACATCTCATGGACTGAACTGAGTGCCTTTAAACGTGAGGAGACGTTGCACCCATCCTAAAAGAAATGCCTTTTTATAGTAGAAAGGGAGCAAAAATTGGTCATTTCCTCTTTAGGAACGTGAACTATGCCCGAAGCCACCATGTGCCCTCAAAAATTCCTGAAGTTTGCGGACGTAGCGCTAATTCTTGAAATCGATGCATGTGGTTTAGTGGTCAGCCAAATAGACAATGCTTGGATGTAGTGTAGCTTTAATTCAAATGATGAAATAATATAACCTTATGGGATTTATAAAACGTATTGCACATTGTGTGCAAAATAAGATATCCAGAGGGTTGTTGGAACGAATGAATGATTTGATATTCACAGGACTCTATGGGCTCTCTTATATAGAAGAAAAGTCCTTGAGTAAATAACACGATAGGTGCATGAAGAAATGAAAATGCAAAAATAACATCAAAAGATAATAATAATCTCAACACCCCCCATCAAGCTAGAGCATATATGTCTATCATACTCAAGCTTGGAACATCTTTGGAAAGGGTCTCCGGTAAGTACTTTGGTGAATATATCTGCAATCTGATCTTCAGTAGAAACATGAGAGGTAGATATGAGACCCTTCTGAATCATGTCTCTTGCATAGTGAAAATCTACTTCCATATGCTTTGTACGCTCATGGAATGCAGGATCGGTTGGAGAACGAGCGGGAACTTTCGACCGAGGAGTTGGTCGAGCGGTCCTTTGCAGTGCAGATAGTTGCGGAGGAGGACAGGAAACGAGCTATTGAATGGAGGCAGCGATCGCGTCTGCGGTGGATCAAACATGGGGATGCAAATAACGCTTTTTTTCCATCGGATCGCTAGTGCTCGTAAACGTTCTAATACATTTTCTTCCATTCAGATTGATGGTGCCTTCTTTCAGGGGGAGCAGGAGATGGGTGTGGCCGTGGGTAATCACTTCAAAAATTTCTTTGATCGTCAGGCTCCTTGCCCATGGCAGTGGACGGGCCGTGGGGCTCCTGTCATCTCCCCTTCGGATGCGGATATATTAACTCGGCCTTTTTCGTTGGAGGAGCTGAAAGAGGCGGTCTGGAATCTTAACGTTGACGCCGCCCCCGGCCCTGATGGTTTCCCCATCTCCTTCTACCGGGACTTTTGGGATGTCATCGCGCATGACGTCTTGGACGTTGCTCTCGATTTCTGCGCGGGGAATAGAGGTTTTGACAAGATTAACAGGGCTAACTTGGTTCTTATCCCTAAGTTCGTTGGCGCTAATCGCATTGAGGACTTCCGGCCAATATCTATTTCTAATGGCATATACTTAATTATTGCTAAAGCCCTAGCTCGTCGCCTGGCGCCTTTTCTCGGCTCTCTCATCTCTCCCTCACAGGCCGCTTTTGTCCAGGGGAGGCATATCTATGATTGCTACGCGTTGGCCTCCGCGATTGTTGATGGTTGGCACCGTAATGCTGTGAAGGGGATGCTTTGGAAAATTGATTTCGCTAAGGCGTATGACTCTTTAGATTGGAGATTCCTTTGGTCGGTTTTGAAGCGGCGGGGCTTTCCGCCGATGTGGATTTCTTGGGTCCGCCGATGCGTTACCACTGTATCCTTTTCCGTTTTTATTAACGGACGGCCGGAGGGGGGGTTGATCCAGCCTCGTAGGGGGGTTCGTCAGGGATGCCCCCTTGCCCCGCTTCTCTTTGTTTTGGCGGTCGATGTGCTGCCACGTATGATTCATGGTGTGGTCGATGCTGGGCTTACTCGCGGTTGTTCCTTGGGCGAGCTTCATGTTCCTATCCTACAATTCGCTGATGATACCCTCTGCTTTATTGAGGGGGATCGGCACTCTGCTTCAGGGATGGCTACCTCGCTCCAACTTTTTTGCGAGATGTCGGGGCTCCGCATCAATGGGTCCAAGTCGAAGGTTGTGTCGTTTGCTCTATCTCCATCCGAGGCTGAGGTTTGCTCTTCTATTCTGGGCTCTTCCATTGGTGGCCTTCCGCTTGATTATTTCGGCTTGCCTCTATCGGTGGGTCGTGCTCGCTTGCGTGACTGCTGGAGGGTGGTGGAGAAGGTGGAGGCGAGGTTGGCGGGCTGGCGCGCGTCCCTTCTTTCCAGGGGGGCGCTTGGTTCTGGTTAAGTCTGTGCTTTCTGCTATCCCAATTTATTTCTTGGTTGTGCGTGGCTTGCCGAAGGGGATTCGGGTGCGTTTAGAAAAATGTATGAGGGGCTTTCTTTGGGGTCGGAAGGGCGGGGGCAGAGGGGGGTCCATTTGGTGGGATGGGAGGATGTTACGCGCCCCAAGCGCGAGGGTGGTCTGGGTGTTCGGCGTTTGGAGGTGGTGCGCGAAGCCTTGCTTCTCAAATGGGCGGCTAGGCTGCTGGGGCCGGATGATGATTTCTTCCTGCGGGGCCTTCGTGTGGTGGCGGGGGGTGCGCTGGCTGGCGCCTTTGGTGGGCGGGCCCTTGGTCGCGCTCCCTCCTTCTGGCACGAGGTGATGTCTGCCTTCGATCGTAATCGATCCTTTTTCAAGCCTGCTTTCGGTGATGGGACCTCTTTCCGCTTCTGGACGGAGAATTGGTCCGGTAGGGGCGTCCTCCGTTCTTTCTTTCCGAGATTATTTGCGTTGGCGGGTGACAAGCTTGTGTCCGTGGCTGCTTGCTGGGTCGATGGAAGCTGGTGCCCTCTGTTGGTGGGCAATCTTTCTGATCAACGGCTGCTCGACTTCACTGCCTTGATGGCTCTCCTTGCTGATGCTCCCACGCCCGCTGGGGGTCGTGATCACTTCGCCTGGAAGGAGGGGCCCTTCTCTTCTCGGAAGGCGTATTTCTCTATCCTCCCTTCCGCGGCGGGGATGGAGGCTTCCCTGCGCAATCACTGTAAGCTCATCTGGGTTCTCAAGCTTCCGGAACGGGTGGGTATCTTCCTTTGGATTCTTAGGCGTGGAAGGCTCCTTACTCGTGATCGTTGTGCCTTGCTGTTCCCTAATGTTTCTCGAATGTGCGGCCTTTGTGGGTCGGAGGAGGAATCTGCCGGTCATCTCTTCCTTCTCTGCGACCGTGTTCGAGCTATTTGGAGCGACGTGGGATGGCTGACTCTGAACAGTATTGCTTCGTTCTTTGAGAGCTTGTCTAACGCCGGGAGTCGCTCACGGGTTGACAGGCTGGTCCCCATTGCGCGCCTTTGGAGTATATGGTTGGGAAGAAACGAGGCGCTATTTTCACATCAGAGGTTCTATTTGGAGAATATTTGTACCACAGCTTCTCGTTTTTGTATTGATTGGTCGGCCTTGTAGCCATGGTTCGAAAAAACGCGCCTCGAGGCGCACGAGGCGTACGCCTCGAGGCGAGGCGGTCGGAAAACGCCTCTGAACGACCGCCTCGACTGGATCCTAAGAGGCGGTCGCCTCAGTTGGTCGAGGCGGTCGAGGCGGTCGAGGCGGTCGAGGCGAAGGCGAGGCGCTCACCGAGGCGTTTTCTTTTTCAAATTATTTTTTTTATGTTAATTCAATTATCCTATTAGCAATTTCAGATGTTTATAAAGATGTAGTTGTTTAGGATATAATATATAAGATGAATGCTTAAATTTGGCCGCTTTCATGTTCATATTTACTATTAAACATATTCAATCATGTTAAGAAACTCTTAAAATATGCCCTTAAATATACAAATCCACAAGTATCATAGAAAAAATTACACGTAAAATTATTTTTAAGGAGTTTTCAAACAATGAGCTATGTAATATACCAAGAAGGTCAAATAAGATATAATTCAAGGGGAGTTTATGTACTACTCCCATTGAAACAAATCAATATATCCGAATAGAAATAAAATCCTTAATAAAAAATTTCGCCGGGGGCGCTGCCCCCACACCCCTGCAGGGGGGGAGCGCACCTGCTCCCCCCCTAGACCCCCCCCCCAGGCTCGCTGACCGGGCAGCGAGACCCCCGCCTTGTTGGGGTATGGTATGGCAGGAAGGGGAGCATACGACGGTTCTTCAACTTAGGTTAGATGTTTAGAATTTAGGGGAATATCAACATATTTAATCTATAATTGGATGGAAAATTAGTAAAAAGACATATACACTTGTATATCTTTTCTTTCAGTGTTCCTATCTTTGTAATTGCATCATATATTATAGTAATTTATATCATATGTTAGTTAAAATATATATATAATTCATTAGTATATATTTTGTTGTAGTTTTTATAGGTTTTCTCCTTGTAAACTGAGGCTTACGCCTCGACCGCCTCGAGGCTACGCCTCGCCTCGATTCCAGGGAAACCGCCTCGTTCCGTTTTTAGTTTTTTCAAACCTTGCTTGTAGCGTCTTGCGGGTGCGGGGATGTTTACATCCTCCTTTTGTTTTGCTTTTCCTCTTCCGATTCTTTTATTCCGCACTGTAAGTAATCATCCTTTTCTTTTTTAATATATTGGGGTGAACACCGTTGAGTGTCTCCCCCTTTCTTGAGCCTCAAAAAAAAATAAATAGTGGTGCCTTATTATGACATAGAAGATGCATAAGAAGAGGTACATCAACAGCAAGATTAGTCAGAACTGGCCTGACTAACATCATCTCTATCCATCCCTAAGCCATGGCCATTTATTCGGACTCTGCACTTGATCTGGCAACTACAGTCTGCTTGTTACTTTTCCATGACACGAATGATTTGCCAACAAATATAACAAACCCAGAAGTGGACTTCCTGTCCCCAGGACGTCCTGCGGAAAGCAGAAAACTCCAAGGCATTGTCAATGTGAATAAATTTCACATTAGCAGAAAAAATATTTTTTAATCTCAATAAGGAAAGATTTGATAACAGGCCAGCTTCAGACTTATTCTTTATCACAAATACCTAAGATAATATAGAATAATCATCTACAACGACCATATAAAATCGATGTCCTGGATGATCAAGAACACGATTAGGACCCTTGATATTAAAGTAAACCAACTCAAACAACTGACCATTGTGACAACTCTGACGATTTGGAAAAGAGGAACGATGGTGCTTCCCAAGCTGACACATCTCACACTCCAAACTAGTACAAGTAGAGATCTGTGGGAGGACATGACACAGCTTCTGCAGAGGAAGGTGCCCAAAGCGAAGATGTCATAGAAACGGAAAGACAAGTCCAGAAGAGATAGTAGCAGCCCCTGCACAAGGAGATTGGACAAGTATATAAAGTCCCCTCTGCTCATGGCCTCATCCAATCACCCTGACTGTGAGTATGTCATGCAACACAAGAGAAGAAGGATCAAATATAGTACGACAATGTAAATCTTTTTGTAATATGGCTAATAGACAGAAGATTCATCCGAAATGTTGAAGCATGTAAGACATTTTACAGACGCATTGAGGGAGTTAGAACTATCTCCCCATGCCCAACGATGGATAGATGAACTACATTGACAATCACCACTGATTTACCCGGAGAGACCTGTAAGAAGTAAATTGCGCTCGATCACAACACATATGATGAGATGCTCCAGAGTCCATGATCCAGTCAGACAAATATGAATAGTTGCTACTAGTAAGGGCATAAGCAATACCTGACAAGCTCGAAGAGGCTCTAGCAATATGTGCGATATCTGAAGAACCTACAGGCAAAGTAGTAAAAGTAGTCATCATCACTCGTAACCTGAAAACAATATCATCAAAGCGTGTGTCATGAGTCAGAGCAGGTGTAGAAGTAGGCTCGATCTGCTCAGCAACTCGAGCGAAGGCCAGATACCCATGCTTCTGATAGCATGTCTCCTCAGAATGGCCAAGACGATGGCGATATGAACATGGACCTCGTTGACGACCTCCTCGATCATATGGTCCTCGGCCACGAAACTGTGAAGTACCCCCTTTGCCACGAGAGGTTGCCATAGCAAAAGGGGACTGAGCCACAATAGTATAGGATGTGGTAATTCTGCTCAACCTCTTGTACACATCTTCTATTAGAGGTATTGCCTCTCCAGTAAAATGAGAAAAAAATGGAAGTTAGAAACATAGTGGAATGGTGGAGTTAAATGGAAGGTTATTGAAAATGGTGGAGGAGATGGAATGGAATGAGAGGTTATTGTAGAGATAGAGAAAATAAATAAAATAAAATAAAGTAGGCTACTAAAAAAATTAAAAAGAGAGGAAGAGACAAGAGTCTTGCTTTTTATAGCAAATGGCGTGCGCCTTGGGTCGCCTTGACGCCTAGGCGACTATTTTTCATGCGTACTACATAGTTATCTTATTTTCAAAATGCGGTATACATTGCACATTTAAGAAATGCGATATACATAATGCATTTTGAAAATGTGATATACATGTTGCATTTTTTAAATATGGTATAATTTCTCAATAATATAGCATCCAAATAATATATAATTTCCATGGGAAACAGAAACAACATGAAGATAGTGAATTCAAAAGGGCAACGATAATGCGCACAAAGATCAAACTTAACTCTAAAAAGGGGCACACCGCAATCAAAGTAATGCATATAATATTCGTATGGGCATTTGGCTTGATAAAATCCACTGCCTTTCATACCAAGATCTACTTGTGAACTTACAAGACCACATGATTTGATACTGCCGCAGAAGACTTTGGAAAATGCCTAGGCACGCCTGGGCACGCCTAAGCGCACCTAGGCGTCCAGGTTTAATGCCTTGTCGCCTTAATAACCATGTGTACAATATATACAAAGTCACTTTACCTTATTTCAATAACAATATATTTTTTGAGATTTTTTAATTGTCATTTAGATATACAATAGGGAAATTAATAGAAAATGGAATAAATCAAAAAAGTTTTAGATTTGTACAAGAAAAATCAAAGTTACATTTATTACATTATGTACAATATACAATGAGGTCCCAAAACTCAAATTTTGCGAACGAACTCCGATTTTAATGAAACCACATTCATTGGATAGATATTTTCTAACTTAAACTTCAAAAGTAAGTTTGGTGAATTTGAAGTTCATACAAAGCAAGAACTTAGCCGGGAAGATGGACTTTACAGCTTCTTCTCTTTGGGATCTAGGAGTGTTGATTCGAGGTGAAATTTATTATATTTTTGTATTTTGCATATATTTTATAAACGAGTAGAGAAAGAATTAGCTGAAAAGGAGTTGAAATAAAATTATTAAAAATACATGAAGTTTGGGCTATTTACCGGTAAAAAACTGCTTTATTTTACAGTTTTTTTATTATTAATTTATTTTATACAATATAATATACAATAATTAGTATATTTTATTTTTTTTGAAGCTCTAGTATATTTTATTTACAGGAGTCATTTTATTAATTTATTGATTTTATCGATACTTATTTGAGATTTTACTCAAGGATTTTGCTAAGATCAATATATTGAGATGAAGAATCGTGAATTCATCATCCTCGTATAATTAAACTTTGCTAGTCCTCGAGCAAATAAAGAATGAATAAGTTGGATTAACCCTTGACTGTGCATGTGAATACAAGACTTGATCCGTTAAAGAACTCTTTGTTTTAGGACTTAAGATGAACCAAGTTCTAGTCAAAAGGTAACCAATTTCCCTAATCATCAGACTCTCTCTGTATACATATATAATAGGGATATGACTTTAAGTGTAGACTGCAGTTACAAGAATAGAGTCGCACCTTCACCCAAGGTTCCAATCCAAGACTCTCCTAAGAACCCAATCCTCCACCAAGTTCTAGTCAAAAGGTAACCAATTTCCTTAATCATCAGACTCTCTCAGTATACATATATAATAGGGATATGACTTTAAGTGTAGATTGTAGTTACAAGAGTAGAGTCGCACCTTCACCCAAGGTTCCAATCCAAGAGACTCTTCTAAGAACCCAATCCTCCACATTGGGAATGAATCATTTCTTACAATCCAATCCACCGTCTCTTTATTTATCGGACTTAAAATTGTAGATAGAAGGTCAGTTGATGAAGGGCATATGATTGTGTCATTTCTTCTCTCCCTCTCATTGGAAACAGGATCCTCTCGAGTGCCTTATTAATTCAACACATGTATTTTTTTGTTGTTGATCAGTGTGTCCGTCAAAAGAACGTGGAGTCGCATGCACTTGTTTTCTTGGGAGTACACCGAGGTGTGCTTTTTTTAGTACCTAATATACCTTCTACACCCGGACTTGTAGTGATGCAAATTGGTGATTTGCAACGGATAAAAATATTTAGATCATGGAAATTATTTGGGAGAAGAAGATGGAGGGGATGAAAATAGAAACTCGTCGGGAACACGAGGGGATGGAGAAAAGAAACATGAAGATCACGTGAGGGGAGAGAGAGAGAGAGATAGATAGAGAATAAATCTCAAATTTAATTATCAGCTGAACTGTCTAAACAATTAGTCTATCATCCCTTTATATAGGAGGGATGAGATTACAAAAATAGAAACTCAAATTCAAATTCAAACTAATTATCCTAATTTGACTCTAACCGACTAACTGACTAATTTGAAATTCAAATTGAAACTAACTACTTTAGAGATTACACACGATCTCTTATTTAAAATAAAATTACGACGACTCAAAATAAACGTAAATAAAATTAACGGATACAAATTAAATAAATGCAGCCCTATATTTCCATTTCACGCTGCATCAATTCTCCTCCGCTTGAAAAAAATTCCTCCCGACGAATTGTTGGATCTGCAGGCTAGGAGGTTGATAAATCCGAATCGGCATCCTCGATTATTCCGCGGAAGAACTGGTGTGGAGCAAATGGCGGGATCCATGCATGTGTGGCGCGAGCGTTGGCGACGTTGGCTTCGTGACGGAAGAGCAGGTGTGGCGCATAAGCGGACTTCCATCTGAGTTTCATCCCTTTGACATGGTGCTCGAAGAACTGATGGGGCATCTTCATAACGATCAACTCAGCCTTTGGAGAGTCCATAGTAAAGCAATAGCACAAGGAGTAGAGGAGGAGATGTGTCCAATGAATGAAACTATGAGGCCTTTAAATAGGTGAAACCCAAGGTCCTAATCCTAATAGGATAAGGAGGTTTTCCAGATTTCCTCTTTTCAGCACTTCTTTTAAAATATTTTTGCTCCAGGGGTTTGAAGTGCAAATTTCGTACCCCTTCATTCAAATTAAATGCGTAAGATGAGATATTGAAGTTAACCTTAAAATAAATATGTTTGTGAAGAGGGGGTTGTTTTAAATTTCTCCAGAATATCTTCCCCTTACGGTTGAGAATAGACCCGTAACTATTGTTAGGGTTTCTCCTTGTTGAACGAGTGGGCGGCGGCAACAATGCATGTAGCGGAGGCGACATTGACTTGCAACGACGGGCAAGTGTTGCGGAATAGCGACGACGACGGGAAGAGGTGGAGGGGAATCAGGGACAGCGGGGCTGTTGGGTTTTCAGAAGGAAGGGATGTGGGATGGGTGGTAGTTGTGCGGGTCTCGGGGGAAGCGCCGAATGACGAGGGGAAAAAGGTCGGTGGGGCTGGGGTGGTTTGCCGGGGGTTCACCTGTAGCGATTGGGAGACTTGGAATTGTGGGTGAAGCGAGGGAAGGTGAAGGACCTGTCGGGGTATCGGCGGGAGCAGGTGGCGACGGTGATGCGGTAGGGGGTTTCGTCGATGATGTCGGGATGGCGAGGAGGGGGTTTAGCAGTGGTGACAGGGCAGGGGAGCTTGCGGGGGTTGCGGGAGGGGGTACAGTTGCCGGAAGAGGGTGCATTGGGGCCGGAGGGGTGGCAGCGTGGGGACTGGGGTGAGCAGTCAGGGTAGCAGGGAGGGCCCGGGGGTTTGGGGTTTGAGCCGCAGGGGGTGAGGGAGTGGAGGGGGCGGGCTCGGGGTTCAGGGTTTGTTCCGCATGAGTTACGGCGGTGGGAAAAGCGGGGGTTGGCGGCGATGGAACTAGTGAGGGGGCCTGCGGGGTTGAGGGGTGGGCTGATGGGGAAGCAAGGGTTGAGGCGGGAGGAATTACGGGGTATGTGGGATTTGCGGGAGGGGACATGGGGGCAGGGGGCATCGGCGATGAAGCATGGAGGGCAGGAGGGGGCGTTGGGGTTTCTAAGGAAGATGCGGGGGTGGTGGCGGATGGGAGTGGCGGCGACGGGCTGGGGACGCAGAGGGATCCGCGGACGTTGCCGGGGTTGATTTCGGAGGGATTTGCAGGTCCAAAAATACCTGGACAGCAAGCATTTCGTCGTTTTTTCTTCTGGAATGGTCTGGACAGAAAGTAAATCATCATTGACGACGAGGTTTTCCTCGCCAAAACTCTGGACAACGATGCTGATAGTGGAAGACCTTGATAGGGCGCCGCACATAGCCTTGAATTAAGCCACTAGATCTCGACAGTCAGACAGGAAAATTTGTAAATCACGCCGTGCGTTCATCTCCTTGTTGTAAGCTTCTTCGGCTCGTCGTTTCCATTCCGACGGACGACGGTGTTTTGTCGCATGTCGTCGCAAGTGTCTCGACGGATCGTCAGATTGTGAGGACGATCTGTAGGCCATGCTCTGATACCAATTGATGCAAATTGGTGATTTGCAACGGATAAAAAAATTTAGAGCATGGAAATTATTTGGGAGAAGAAGATGGAGGGGTTAAGAATAGAAACTCATCGGGAACACGAGGGGATGGAGAAAAGAAACGTGAAGATCATGTAAGGGGAGAGAGAGAGATAGGAGAGAGAGAGAGATAGAGAATAAATCTCAAATTTAATTATCAACTGAACTGTCTAAACAATTAGTCTATCATCCCTTTATATAGGAGGGATGAGATTAAAAAATAGAAACTCAAATTCAAACTGATTATCCTAATTTGACTCTAACCGACTAACTGATTAATTTGAAATTCAAATTGAAACTAACTACTTTAGAGATCACACACGATCTCTTATTTAAAATAAAATTACGGCGACTTAAAATAAACGTAAATAAAATTAACGGATAAAAATTAAATAAATGCAGCCCTATATTTCCATTTCACGCTGCATCATGTAGCATTTAGGCAGAGCCCTTTTTGGGTGCTAGCCTGACTCCTGGTCCTAATAGCGATGGTCCAAGTGGACACATTGAAATGCTTGGGAGCACTCGCATTTGGTGGAAGCTATTTGATATTTGACTTTGTATGGTGACAGCTTCTCTTTCAACATTTCTTTCTTTTTTTCTGAAATTTTTGGCTAGCTCCGCTGCTTTTACCAAAAGTTAGCGCACGATGATCAATAACTTTTTATATTTCATCACACCCGGGCACATAGGAAAATATATCAAGAGATAGGACAAGAACCATGTTCGCATACTAGCTAAAGATGCTGACACTTAGGTTTCATGAAGCCTTCGTTGATTTTATCTCATCCTCGAGCATCATAAAATCAGGTCCAAGCTCAAATCCCTCATCCCAGTTCCTTAAGTAAAATTTCAACTCATCTCATCACAACTGCAGTCATGTATGTGAGGTGATGATCATAATCTTAAGGTAGAGACTAAGCGTGCAATATAGCACACAAATCATTCAAACTAGGGAAATGTGAATACTTACGTCAAAGACCCTAATGACTAAGGCCGATTAACTCAAAATCTCAAGACCTCATAAAACAAGTGTTCTTAAATTTCACTAGTCTTATGTGAATGTGAAAGTGTCGGGGACTAAACCAACTCATAAGTTAGGTTTTTTTGTAGTTTTAATTGTTTTTTATTTATTTATTTTTTTTGATTGGTTTTTTAAAAGAAAGGAAAAGAACAAAGAAGATTTTTTCTTTTTTGTGAAAAAAGTTTTTCCTTTTTTTCTTTTTAAATCAAAAGTTTTTTTAAAAAAGAAAGTTAAATAAGAAAGGACACTCAAAAAAATTTTAAAACGTTTTTTGAAGAAAGAGGAAGAAAAGGTTTTTTTGAAAAGTTTTTAAAAAGGAATTTTTTTTTGAAATTATTTTTTGATTTTTTCAAAAAGTGTTTTTTAAAAGGAGAGTTTTTAGTTTTTTTAAAGTTTTGTTTTACGAAAAAATTTGGTATACCTCTTATTTATAACAATTTACCCATAACTCATTATTTTAATTACAAACAAGTCAAAGTACGAGTTATAGGTAAAGTACATATGTAATATATACAAACCCCCCTATACTTAGCATGTGTTATGTCCTCATGGCACTAGGTGACAAAAAATCATAGCTCATACTAAGCATAAGCGAGTGAAAAGAATAGAAGAGAAGAAGAATATAAGAGTAGTGGAGAATACACAATGGCATCAGTCTCCCTATACTTAGGCTTTGTTCAGTATAAGTATTTGAGAGAACACAAGATTGGGGGACCGATGAGAGTGGGAAAGAATATAAAAAAAGAAAATAAAAAGAAGAGATGGAGCAACTCGAGTCACTCAACCCCCTATACTTAGAATCAAGTCATCGTAAGTATATCCACAAAATGAAAATGATACGGAACTGGGGCAAGTGATGCGAATCACCGAGAAGGGAGGGAAATAAAGGAAGGAAAATCTATACAAGAGGGAATGAGAATATACAAGGATCAACGGGGTATGATTTATACCCAGTTGCTCAACGGATCACATTCTAAACATTATCCCTCCATCTCCACCCACTCAACAGCTTGACACAATATGCATCGTCTCGTCATCACAAATCAAAGGTGTTAATTCAAAGCAGTCCGAATAGGCATGTATTAATAGATTTCAATTTGTATAAGATAACCACCGGATCTGCAGAGTGACGGTGAAAGATGATCTGAGCGATTGGAACTTATGAAAGATTCATCTCATTGCAGTACAAGATCAAGCATTTAGTCCCACAACACATAACGTGAGAGAAACGAATGTGAGTGGGTGAAGTATACAGGACCTTGTACTAAATGCTTTGGAGATCCATGAATAAACACAGCTATTGAACCACTTCTCCAGTGGAATTACCATCTCTTTCCATGTAAATCCAATAATTTAATAGTGTATACTGGGACTATCTCCTTATTCCAATCTTTAACAAGTGCAAAATATGGTGGCACAATCGAATTTTTTTAAAGATGGGAAATAGAATGCGAGGACATAAATGTGGTGAAGAGAAAAGAAGCCATGTCACAAGAGGTGAAAGAAGATACTGATAAAGGATAGAGAGAGAAGATTGCAAAGGAAGATGGAATTCCAACCCCAAAGGGCCGGATATCACTACTATACAAATTTCTTCACACATAATGGTGGCTTTAGAACAGAGGATATCATCTAGGAGTCATACCTCTCAACTAAAAGAAGCAGTTCTTTACCTAGAAGATGTAACTGCTTACCTAAGGACAGTTCTACTCATAGTAATATCCCATGAATTTAAATTTTAAACGTATAGACTATGAGAAGATAAAACAAGAGTGTTCAAAAAATACCGCATCAACTATCCTTAACTTGGAAAGCTCGTCTAAAACCCATTACTTTCCTTTATGGTTATAGAGGTTGTCGTGGATAGAGCATAAGAGGACAACAAGTCCAAATAGATGGAGGTATCTCGAGTAGAGATGCAAACGGATACGGATATATCTGTATCCGATCCGTCACTGTATCTGTTTTATACAGATTTTGACATCCGTATCCGTATCTGTTTTAAAATGGATATGGATATGGATATCGTTTTGATATCCGCAAACATATGTATCCATATCCATATATCCGTTTTCGTATATAATTATAGTCATAGATCTATTTTTAACCATATATAACATAATTATCTACTTCTTTTTACCATATTTATACAATTTTTATGATACAAACATATTTAGTAAATTAATATCATGTGTTTTCCATCCAATTTTTTATATATTTAAGTTGATTCTATGAAGTATTTCTAATATTACTCGTATGTGATCAATATCCATTTTACATCCATATCCGTTTTTTAAGGCTATGGTAAGATACTTTTAATATCTGTCAATATCCGCATCCGTATTTGTATTAAAAAACAGATAAGGATATGGTAATACCTATATTTGTATCTGTATCCGACCGTTTGCATCCCTAATCTCGAGCCAAAAGACAAACCAAGTTTCATAACATTCATTGTCTTTGCACAACACAAGATGGTGAATACATATAAAGATACAATACGATCTAAGAGGCATACTTTTTACCTAAAAGATGCAACCCTAAGGTTCCATCACTTAAATTTGCAAATATGAAATAAATAAGATATATGAAAAGAAAATTGAGAGGTAAAATCAACGGGCATCACGTACAGATATTCATCATGAAAATAAGCTTGCATCGATGCATGAATCTGTTTTCTGATCATTCCTAAACATTAAAGGTATTCTTTACACAATAGTCACCGTTCTCCAAAAAACACACGTAAATACCATTGAAGTGTGGTGCAGTCATACGTACAAAAATAAATTCCACCATAGATACTACTAGTTTAATTATCATCATAGTTTTCAATGTCAACACCAATGTCGCTTCACCAAGTCTAGAAAAAGGGATGTCGAGATAGACCACTAAGAACGATATGCCACCAATATGCCAAGAAATTCCAATTCATGACAACGACGACTCACATGAGATAATTTTAAGAAATGAAGTTCTAATTATTTAGATATACAAAATAACTCAATATCACTTTCCTTTCATATTCTTTGCTGTAGGAAAGGGGCGGCTAACATAAAAATGTAAGCACTTAACAAGTCATTAATCTGGGATGAAACAACACCAACTCCTATATTCATTATTAAAGAAATCACAAACAAAGTTATTGTGATTTAAATAAATTATACATGAATATATCTAAATTTCTAGAGAAAATTGATATCAAACCTTTAAAACTTATGGTGTCTAAGTTAACTACATAGTCAGCTGCTAACAAACATAATGACTAACAAGTCAGATGAGGATAATTCCCTAGCCTTTTATCAAGATAAAGAAAATCAAATTTATCAAATCATCCAACTAAGTTGTGCATCTTCCACCTCATCAACATCGACCTCCAACCTAAAAAAGGTTATGCTTCTAAATTGCATCATAACCTAAGAAAGTCGTGTACAGTAAATAGAAATGGAAGTTAGAAAGTAGCAACTATACAAATATGGTGAAGATTATCTTCAAACTTAAAGTTCATAACCAGTCCACTAAACAATATAGATTTAATAATCATAACAAACAAAATTAGTAATTTTACTATAGAAAAAAATAATGTATCTAATGTGTATTCCCCTTAAAGGGTCCATTATGCACTCATCTTGATTGGTGAAATAAAAGGATTTCCTGAACCCTAATATCATGCTTACAAGTAAAATATAATAATATATGAAAACTAATAACCTACATAAATTAAAGAATACGATGAGAATGGAGACGTTGTACTGGAGTAAACCAACTATTCCCCGAAACAAAAAAACCATAAATTTGAAAGAAACACAATATCCAAGACTTCCGGCAATAGGACAACCAATTAGGTGAAGATGAAATTATACTTACGTGTATGATACAATATCATATTTTATGTAAGAATACAAGAGAAAAATGAGTAATCATCATTATCAGCAAACAGAAAGAGGAAAGGGGCTCACTCAGAGAACACAAGAGAAAAATAAGTAATCATCATTACCGGCAAACAGGAATGAGGAAATGGGCTCACTTTATGCTGAAGAATACACCCATCATTCCCACCAAAGAGAAACGACCTAAGTTTTTAATAAAGAAATAAAGTATCCGATACTTTATGCAAAAGAAGAACTAAAAACATTAGGCGAAGATGAAATTAAATATACATATACGCAGATGAAATGTAATTTTATGTCAACATTAATGTTCTATACACTGAAATGAAAGACCAAATGTCAATATACAACAACACAGCCTTTTCCCACATTAAGTAGGGTCGGCTACATGGATTCTTCACCTCCATTCAGATCTACCTTGGATCATTCCCATGCTTAGATTCAAAAAAGTAAGATCCCTTCGGATAGTTTCATTCCAACACTTCTTGGACCTTCTTCGCTCTCTCTTAACTGGCTCAACATCCCAACACTCACATCTCCTAACCGATGCATCACTCGGCCTCCTTTGCAAATGACCAAACCACCTTAAGCAATTTTATAACATCTTCTACCCGACCGGAGCTACACCCACTTTCCTTCTGATTACATCATTCCGAATCCGATCTTTATGCACACATTCACCTTATCATTTTCATTTCTACAAATGCCATTCTCCGCACATGTCTCTGAGTCACAGGCCAACATTCAGATCCATAGAGCATAGCAGGTCTCACGGCTGCTTTGTAAAACCAAGGCCTTAAATGTCAATTTCAGACACCATTTTGATGACTAACCAAACTGAATTTCGATCGAAATTTCGATCATTTTAGTCATTTTTGTACTAGAGCCCCCATATTTCGATCATTTTGGCTATTTAGGCCGAATTTCGATAACATATCAAAATTCGGTCAAATTTCACCGAAATTAGAGGCTATGTGTAAAACTTTCCTTTGATTTTCGTCGAAATTTTCTTATCACATGGCACAACATAGGCCCCTCCCTACTTTAACCAACCTGCCTTTATTCTATGAGTAACATCTCCATCAATCTCCCATCATGTTGCAAAATAGATCCCAAGTATATAAAAGAATCTTCTTTTGAAGGTTATCGTCACCAATCTTCACATCAATTCCTTGACCATTGCTTCCATCAAAAGTACACTCCATATATTCAATCTTAGTCCTATTTATACAAAAATCTTTAGTCTCCAATGCATGTCTCCAAACCTCAAGGTTCCATTTACTCCATCTTTGGCCGCAACAATCCATACAATATCAGCAAATAACATACACTAAGGTATCCAATCATGAATGTGACTAGTCAACTTGTCCATAATCAAAGTAAAAAGGAATAGAATCAAATCAAAACCTTGATGCAAACCAATGTTAATGTCAAAATAATAAGTCTTTTCAAACTGGATCCTTGCACAAGATGAAGCTCTATCATACATATCCGTTATGAGGTTAATGTGTAGGATAGGTACTTGTTTCCTCTCGAAAACTCTCCATAATATCTCACATGGGAAGAATCATACGCCTTCTTCAAATCAATGAAAATCATATGGAGGCTCTTCCTTTTAGCTTGATAAATCTCCATTGTTCTCCGCAACAAGTGGATGGCTTCAATAGCTGGGCAACCTGGCATGAATCTAATTTTATTTTCTTTTACTTTGGAAACTTATTTCAAGCTTCTTTTGATCATATGTTCCCAAATTTTTGCAGTATGACTCATCAATTTGATAACTCTACAATTCAAACAATTCGAACAATTTTGAATTCCATGTTACAACATTGTTAAAAAAATGTATAGAAGAACATCAATTGTAGATGGAGGCGCTACGGGGTGCTAATCAGTGTTGATCAGTGTTGTTAAAGACGAGAGGTGCTCCAAGGCGCTAGGGGGTGCAAAACACTCGTGGCACTAAGCACTCGTTCGAGAAAAAGCAAGGCGTCATACACACACACATATATATATCATGTGTGAGTCTATATAACATGTGCACATACACATGTATGAATGTATAATTGTAAAAATGTGTATATATAACTTATATTTCAATCTAAGATCAATCTAATATATTTGTCAGTGTGTGTGCATGCATATATAAATGTGTACATGTAGATGTGTATGTGCATGTGTGTATGCTATCATCAAATTATATTTTATGATTAATCCATTATTTATTGAGATGTATGTGTGCATGTACTTGAGTATGTATGTATATGCATTAAATATTTGTGGAGTCAAATTCCTAAGTAGTACATGGTTACTTAAATACCCAGTTGCTACGAAATATTTTTTTTACTTAAAAACTACACCCCTTAAGTTTTTTTTTACTCAGAAACTACATATATGTCGCATCTTCAATATGCGATGTAAATAACGCATATTAAAAATGCGATATAGGGCCTAAATAAGGACCGCGCGTATCGGCCTTACCATTTCCCCACGCGTTCATTCCACTGTTGTACCCCTGCCGCCCGCGACCCGCCACTGCGCCACCCGCCCCTTTTGATCTCCTCCCCTCTCAAAAACGTCCATTTTTCTCACTCCTAGCCCCGTGGAACACTCCTTTTCCGTAGTTTCATTGGTTGGCACCGTCCTAGCCGCCACCGCCTCCATTAGGGCTAAGCCATTGTTGCGAACACTTAGACTTGGTAATTTTTTTTCTTGAGCTTATTGTTTGTATCATATGCATGTTATTCTTCATTTCACGAATGTATTTTGTTTACTTGTACGTTGTGTCACGTATTAGGTCAGAATGGAGCCGTTGTATTGTATGTTTCATTTGAGGGGTACACTCATGGGCAGATCGACGAACAACGTAAGGGGGTTTGTACTAATGCCTAATATGACGTTCGATGAGATGTTGAACTTGGTTTACCGTAAGTTCAACCTGGATGTCGATAGTCAAAAAATCCGATTATTACATCACATCCCTCGAGGTCCAGGGGAAGAACCATCGTTTTTATCTATTGTCGATGACGATGATGTGCAGGCAGTTCTTGTGTATGCTCGGACCATTGGGAAATCAATGCCTACTGACATTATTGTCGAAGATGTATCTGTGAGCGAAGTCTCCAATGTTGTCCCGAGCACACAACTAGCAGTTGTCCGTAGCACACAACCAACAATCTTTCCAAGCGTACAACCAATAGTTGTCTCTAGCATGGAACCCTACTTTGACGATGATGCGCCTGTAACGCAACCATGCACCGATCAGGAATTGGGCATGAGTGACTCGTTGCTGCGAGAGGTTAACCATGCTTTGGATGATTTCATCCCTTGGGGGACCGATGATGATCTTGAAGAAGGTAGCGAAGATGTCGACGATGATGCGGTGGACGAGGAGATCCCAGCTGATGAACAAAGCATGCATACTATTACACCCCGTATACCCTTTTTTGGGGTTAGAGGATCAAATACTCGTTCAACATATGAAGACGACATTCGAAAGAAGTCTAGACTTGATGGTGTCGTTGACGAAATACGCAAGGGTAGAACATTCAAATGTAGGGAAGATTTGATTTACGCTGTCAAGAAGTTCCACATTCTGTCACACTATGACTTCATTGTCAAGGAATCCACCAGCTTGATATGGTCGACTTTTTACACGTAGAGATCGAATGGTTGTGTTTGGTATTTACGAGGACATTTTAGAAAATTTGATGGACTGTGGGTGATCTCCAAAGTTATTGGGACACAAGCTTGTATAAACCCAACAGTTAATCAGGATCACCCTCAGTTGGACTACAAATTCATGTCCAGATCGTTGCAAACTCTTGTTAGGGATGACCCTAATGTTCGTATTTCAAGTTGTAGAGCTCACATTCACGAGATGTACAACTACTTGGTTACAAAGAAAAGGGCTTGGGATGCTCGGAGGAAGACCATCGGAATTGTATTTGATGACTGGAAGAAGTCATACGCTGAAATGCCTTACCTATTACATGCAATGAAGGCTGCTATTCCTGAGACCGAAATTGATATTGAATACAGCGACCATCCTGATCCTCGGAAACCGCTTTGCCGAAGATTTGAACGTTGCTTTTGGGCATTTGGGAGTTCGATTGAGGCATTCAAATATTCTCGCCCTCTGATTAGTATTGATGGGACCCATCTGTACGGGAAGTACAAACAAAAATTGCTCATTTCTTGCGGGATTGACGGGGATAAACATATTGTTCCCCTCGCCTTCAGGTAATCAGAATGCGAGCTGGACCAATATGTATCATCTATGATCGGAATGCTGGAGTAAAAGCCGCTATGAAAGATGCTGACGTAGACTTATTAGAACCCTTTGCTTATTGGTGGTTTTGTACAAGGCACGTCGCGAGCAACTTCAATAGCGTCTTCAAAAATGGCTCCATGAAAGCCCTAGTGCAAGCAGCAGCATTACAAACGACAACTAGGAAGTTCGCGTACTTCATGAGGAAATTACAAGAGTGGAATAATGAAGCAGGTAGATGGTTTTCGACTCATGATTGTCGTCGTGAGCAATGGACCTTGGCTTACGACGGTGGTTATAGGTTTGGCAGATGACTACAAATTTGAGCGAAAGCTACAATGCTGTTCTTAAGGATGTCCGTTGCTTGCCAATTTTTGCGTTAATCGAGAAGACTTTTTATAATTGCGTGTCATACTTCATTCAACATGCTGAAGAAGCAAGCGCGACCATTGCTGCTGGCCGCAAATTCACGTATTATGCATCCACAGAGTTGAACCGTTGGAGTTCAGCTGCGAATGGTCACACAGTAACTCAGATACAAGTACAGTCGAAAATATTGTTTGAGGTCTCTAGCAGGGCTCGACGGACGTCTAGTGATTTTCAGAGTCGCAAACAGTACACGGTGAATTTGCTCCAAAGGAAATGCACTTGTAGTAAATGGAAAATTTTTCGTATCCCATGTTCCGACGCCATTGCAGTCATTTCAAAGCGTCGGACAAAAGTGGATTCCTACGTTGGAGAGTGGTACACTTGGCAGCAGCAGCTGAAAGTTTATGGTGGGACATTTTTCTCCATCGGTGATCGTGAAACATGGGCTCCCTTGGATTATCCAGAATTACATGCGGACCCAAATCGTAAGTGTGGCAAAGGTCGACCACGTACAACAAGAATTCATAATGAAATGGATGTTAGAGATGTGATTCGCCAAAATACATGTTCCTTTTGTGGGATATTGGGTCACACACACCGTAGATGTCCAAATAAAACCGCAAGGGATTCTCAAGCATCCACTTCAAATGTGTCGACGACGGCAAGGAATAAGAATAAATGTGGTAATTGTGGTGGCATAGGTCACAACAGACGCAAATGTCCAACTTCGAGTATGTGTCATTTTTTCCATCGTATATTCGTATTTTTCATTGTGGTATGTTATTTCTTTTTACATTGTATAATCTAACATTGAGGACACGTGCCGCCAAGAGACTTCGTCACACCTGTCGTCGAGCGACCACGAGAGGACATGCCAGCGCCTCAGGCACCGTTGAGGCATGGATGGGATGCCAGAGAAACACAACCAACTTACTACACGCTCACGCCGCCGCCGATGCCAACCTTCGACGAAGATGTTGCTGGGCCTTCTCAAATCCACATGATAGACGAGGCGAACCGTCTGTTACCCTTCCATCCTCATGATTCAACGATAACATACCAGAGGAGAAAAAAGCGTTGAGTTGTAAACCTTGTAATTGCTAATGTGATATAAAAATGTAGTGTATATCCCTTGACAATTCAAAACATCATTTATCCAGACTGGGCCTATCATTTTCCAGGGTTTTTCTCATATGTCGCATGTTCGACATGCGTCATATGAGAAACTCCCTGGAATCGTTCCAGGGTTTTCCTCACATAACGCATGTCGAACATGCGACATACGAGAAAGTCCCTGGAATCGTTCCAGGGATTTTCTCCTATAGCGCATTTTGGACATGCGTTATATGAGAAAGTCCCTGGAATCGTTCCAGGGACTTTCTCATAAAACGCATGTCGAAAATGCGCTATAGGAGAAAAACCCTGGAACGATTCCAGGGAGATTGGGACAAATCGCATATTAAAGATGTGACATATATGTAGTTTCTGAGTAAAAAAACTTCAGGGGTGTCGCATGTTCAACATGCGACACCTCTGTAGTTTTTAAGTAAAAAAAATATTTCGTAGCACCTGGGTATTTAAGTAAATCCCAGGTACTACTTAGGAATTTGACTTAATATTTGTGTTTGTTTGTGTATTCACAGGTGTATGTGTGTGTATTTGCATGTATAGATATTTATATACATGTGTATGTGTCTATGTATAAGTGTGCGTGCAAGCCTATGTACACATGTGTATCTGTATTTTTATTTATACTTGTATGTTTTGTTTATTTACATGTACATGTATGCACTTATAGTACTTGAAACTAATATGCATATGCAAATGTAGAAGTATATATACTCTTTTGAATCAAAAGTATATCTAATATTTAGAACTAAACATCAAGGCCTTAAATGTCGACTTCCGTCATCAGTTCGGTGACCGACCGAAACATAATTTCGGTGGAATTTCGGTCGAAATTCGATCAAATTTTCGGTCATTTTTTGTACTAGGGCTCTCATATTTCGGTCATTTCGACCATTTCGATCGAATTTCGATTTTGGCAGGATATCGATATTTGACAAAAATTCGACTGAATTTCTATGAAATTTGAGGGCATGCTAAACATTAATGTACTATGCATATATATGTAATGGAAGTATGTGTAAATTACGTATATATGTGTGTGCATATGTACAAGTATGTGTATTAATGATTTATAGATTAACAAGGACTTACTTTTTCCTCAAGTGCTTGCCTTAAGCACCCTGAGCCTCAAACCAAATGCTCGCAGGACTGGTGCTTGAAGCAAAACGTCCACCCGGAGGGAGGCAAAGCGCTAGGACCTCACTCGAGCACCCGAAGGCCTTTTTACAACACTGGTCCTGATGCCTTGCATTTCATATATATATATATATATATATAAATCCCTAATTCATATACTTATTTGACAAAAGATACTCTGATCATATAATTATATCATCAGCATATTCAAAATTATTACAGTGGACATTAACAAGGATAAATGGACACACAACTGAATGACCCCCCCTATTCGACTACAACAAAACAAGCATTCGAAATAAGGATCAACATAGAACTGAGAAAATTGAAATGAGAAAATCAAAATAGGAAGTAAACTTCATGAAGGATTCAAAATTATAAAATTTTGACACATGGACTGCAAGAAGAAATTGCAAAAAGGAGGAAGCTTAGACAAGTGTAGAAAGTAAAGCTGAAGGGCAATAGATTTGCTTTTGTATCTTGCAGATCAGATAAATCCAACTCAACGATAAGACAAAAGGTATAAACATGCAGAAACAGTAACTAATTGAAGGAGCTTCTATAAATAAGGAAAAATAACTTGACGGAGGAAGAATAGTAACCCAAAAGTAAGAAATAACAATGAGAAGTTAAGGTGGTCTTTTGAGTAAAAGGAAAAAGGGTAACTTCTGGAACAAAACTGATATGCCACAAAACTTGTAAATTCAGGGGAAAGTATGGCATAAACAGTAAAACTGACCTAATTGAGGTTTACGCACTAAGAGGAGAAATGCATTTCATCCGAAGCCAGTTCCAGGCCCTTAAATGAGGAAAGCCTCTTGGCATCCTGCTTTGAGAGAATAGGAGTTTTATAAGTTCTTTATAAATTTTGAAGACGTGCATTCCCAAAGGAAGTGTGGGGAAGAAAATGATTCTATATAAATCGAATGTCTGGTAAAAAACGTACACCCTTATTTAAGGAGGAAGAAAAGATGAATTTAAATAAAAACAAGAATGAGACAGTTGCTGGTTGCCGCGCCAAGATGCGCTGGCAATATCAACCTATGTAAAAATTCAAATCTAAGAGATTAATAAAGAATGCAAGTCACTATTTTGAAATTTCGAATAACATTATTTTAATCGACATGCAATATTGGCCTACCGGTTGCAGGATCTACTTGATGAGAAACCACAGTTTTCTTATTAGCTGCAGGGCCAATCCGCATAGGCCTTGTTGAACAAAACATTCCATTCATTTCTGTCATAGCACGTGCTTGTTCAGTTGCGTCACCGAACTTAACAAATCCATAACCTTTCGATCGTCCAGTTATCCTGTCAGTTATAACCTTCGCACCTGTAACGGAAGGATAGTTTGTCCTAAATGTTTCCTGTAGCATATAATCTGTGACATCAGAAGCCAAATCCCCAACAAATATTGAATAATCAGGGCCATCGTCATGTCTGTCTGCAGTTCCAATGCTTGCCCAATTCAGCTTGAACTTTTGGTCACTATTTGGCATCAATTGGCCATTGTAAGACTGCAGGACCCTATCTGCAGTAGCATGTGTTGCAAATTCAACAAATCCATATCCCTCTGGATGCCCGGTCAACTTGTTGCGAATGAGTTTGACGGTAATATACTGTCCAACAAAAAGGCCGAAGTGAGATGCTAGAGTCTAAACATATATACACGCAGTTAAAGAAATAGCCAATTGACACAAAAGAAAGTTTAGTAATTAGAAAGAAAACAACCTCCTCAAATTTTAATATCCATTCTATAAAACATGCATGCTATGAGATCTTTCTAATGGTATTCGAACAAATTAAACATTAAGAACATGAATCTAGATTTTAGAATTCATGCTATTTAATCAGGAACAAGTATAAAGAATGGTGCCATCGCATATCATGCAACATAAACAAAGATAAAAATAGACAGAATGTGTGATGTATGATAGAGGGACAAAATTTTATAATTAACATGATTTTTACCAGCTTTAAAATTTCTTTCATAAAGGTAGTACATCTTATTGGCAGATGATACACCACAACAAGATCGTTCACTTTTTCTAAGATTACACATACAACCGCAATGCATGTCATACAGAAAATAAATCAACCACGAACTTTGACGTGTGATGTAAGCACTTTTGAATGAAGGATGTGCAACACTTTGTATGTCTTAATTAATTTTTCCCTAAATACAGCTGCATATCTAATATGGAGTGCAGTGAAGGAATTGATGTGAAGATTGGTGACAATAACATTCGAAAGAGAGATTCTTTTAGATATTTGGGATCTATTTTGCAACATGATGGGGAAATTGATGGAGATGTTACTAATAGAATAAATGCAGGCTGGCTAAAGTGGAAAGGAGCAACTGAGAGTCATGTTATACTCTATGGATCTGAATGTTGGCATGTGAACGATAGACATGTGCAGAGAAAGGTTGTAACAGAAATAAAAATGCTAAGGTAGATGTGTTGACACACATACGTAAAGGTCGGATTCGAAATGATGCAACAGAAAGAAGTTGGTGTACCTCCGATCGAAGATAAGATGCGAGAAAACCGCTTAAAATGGTTTGATCCTTTGCAAAGAACATCATCGTATGCACCAGTTAGAAGATGCGAGTGTTAGAATGTTGAGCCGACTAAGAGAGGGCGAGAAAGGCCCAAGAAGTGCTAGAAAGAGACTATACGAAGGGATCTTAGTTTTTTGGGTATAAGCCCGAGATTGACTCAAGATAGATCTGAATGGAGGCAAAGAATCCATGTAGCCGACCCTACTTAATTGTGGGAAAGGCTTTGCTGTTGTTGTTGTACAGCTGCATATCTAATACTTGCTTGTGGATCCAACTAAAACGAATAGATGAAAGGGTTTTATCCCTTCTTTAAACAAAGTCCTTTGGCAAGTGGGTTGATGCGAGTGTTAGGATGTTGACTCGACTAAGAGAGGGCGAGGAAGGCCCAAGAAGTGCTAGAAAGAGACTATACGAAGGGATCTTAGTTTTTTGGGTATAAGCCCGAGATTGACTCAAGATAGATCTGAACGGAGGCAAAGAATCCATGTAGCCGACCCTACTTAATTGTGGGAAAAGGCTTTGTTGTTGTTGTATAGCTGCATATCAAATACTTGCTTGTGGATCCAACTAAAACGAATAGATGAAAGGGTTTTATCCCTTCTTTAAACAAAGTCCTTTGGCAAGTGGGTTATAAGCTAGGAAGCGGACCATCTATAAGTCATTGACTTTTTCCATAGTCCTTTTCCGGGGGTACAGCTACCTTTTGACTATCATAAACTCGTCTGACGAGGTCGTGAAAAAAGAGTCAAGAGGTAGGCTTGGACGATTCGTTTCTTGCAATCTGATTATCTTAGTAGCCTTGATTGGAACTAAGAAAGAAGCACTGGGCAGTGGCTAGCTTATGTTTATAGAGCATAGAGAACTAAATGAACCAATTACAAGACATGGACATGGTATATTAAAACAGCATGAAGCCAACAGCTAAATATCAAAAAAGATAACGCGATCACACCGCAAGAAAACAAGAACAAAAAACATATGTATATGTAAATACGATGATGACCCCAAGAACCTAAAAGCAGGTATGTCCTCATGATCACATACAATAACGAGGCCCCAAAATACCCCTACAGCACTCCATAACATTTACAAGAACAAGAATTCTCAATCAAAACTTGAAAAGACAGAAGGATAAAAAAGGAAGCTATGGTTGACAGTTTGGCATGCAACTCGTGACAAGCTTGGACAGGCACAGAATTCTCGAGACAAGACTCCAAGTACTAGTATAGAGAGGAAAATTGTACGATATCCGATAGCCTCTACTGGAACAAGACCCCTGCAAAGAAATTATAAAAGTATCGAATTTTGCTTCTCAAAAAAGGGCCAAACAACCGAATTATCTAGAATAAAACAATGAAGTTTTAGCACTCACACAATCTTTACGAGTAGAGATGGGCTTCAACTGCTAAATTCGCAGCTCTCAGCACCCATGCCCCATAGAACTATCGGTTCACAAAAAATAAGACCCACGTATAGACCCAAAAGGATAATAACACACAAGGCCTTAAATGTCGGTTTCAGTCACCATTTCGGTACCGACCAAAACAGAGTTTCGATGGAATTTCGGTGGAATTTCGACCGAAATTTCGATCATTTCGGTCATTTTTTGTACTAGGACCCCCACATTTCGGTCATTTTGGTCGAATTTCGGTTTCGACTGGATATCGATATTCGACAGAAATTCGATCGAATTTCGCTGAAATTTGAGGCCATGATAACACATTTTGTTTCACGTCTGAATTGTATATGTGCCATGTTCATAGCCACTAGATTTTTGCGATTGCCGATCATATTTACTGTTTAAAAAGTTTAAGCAGCACACCAACTACAAGCAAGGTTCAAAAATGCGGTATGTGGTATTCGTTCGGTCATGCAGTCTAAAGCGAGTAAGCGAATATGCTGAGGAATATACGAAAGTATATGCGGTTTATACGGTTTATAACATTTTAATTTAAAATATTAAAAAATACTATAATAAAATGTGACTATATAAAAAATTCGATATCTAACAAAATCCAAAATCATAAATTTCAAATAAGATAATTAATCAATAATTATATGAGTATGATATTATAAAGGGGAAAATGGGGATGCCATTTTCCCCATATTTTTTTATTTTTTTTAAGTTTCTTCCATGAATATTCATCACTATATCCCTATATTATACCATTCAAATTTCGTGTGAAGCAGAGACTCCTACATCCTTCATCCAAACAGTCATTTTTAACGGTCTCAGAATTGCTAAAAAATGACTGTTTGGATGGAGATCATAGGAGTCTTTGCTTTGCACGAAATTTGAATGACATAATATAGGGATATATTTAGGAAAATCCACGGAAGCATTTTTCAAAAAATAAAAAAAATTGGGAAAATAATGCGGGGAAGCTAAGTTAGCTCTCCCTAGGGGGCATACACATTTTACCCTATTATAAATTGATTGTTTTAGTGTATATTTGAATTTAATACATATATATATACACATACAAACTTGGAATCAATAGGGAACACGCGAATTCTATAAGAAAATCTTTAATGCATATATAAATCAGATAGATAACAAAAGAAAAAGAATAATCACATGTATACAAATCATACATATATATGGATCTCAAGGGGACAAAACTTGTAGACACAAAATATAGGAAAAATTATATTTATATATATACAATTTATTAGAAGTACAAAAATGTAAAGTGTCGATTTGTTGGTCAATTATTTCATATTTTTTCGAAGAAATAGAATGAATTTCATTAGATAGAAAATTCAAAAGGCATTGATCATTAATAAATGTTAGGGACAATGGAAAGATATGGATATGAGAAAATACCTTATATTATATTCACAAATGCAGCATATACGAGAATAATGAAAAGATGCATCAATGTAAATGATAATATAAGAGTTTCTGAGTGTCAAAAAAAAATATAAGAGTTTCTTGGAAAAAAATCGAAATAATGTGTCATGAACATGTTATAAATTAAACAAAAAAGATGCATGAATCATATATGAAAGTCTCCTGTTCAGATATGCAGCCACATATGCGGTCGAATATGCCTAATCAGACCGCATGTGCGGTTTGACTGCATATTGTTGCATATGACATATGCGCTTCGGTCAAGCGACTGAGTACGTATATGCGGCCGCATGGACCACATTTCCGAACACTGGATACAAGCCACGAGGATCAAAGGAGCAAAAGGATATAAATAAGATTCAGTAATTTGGTAAGTGGATTTGTTCATACAAGGTACCCAACATGCAACTATACAATGCAAGATGAAGTATGCCATGAATATGTGGTTTTGTGTGAATTCGCAATTAATTACTAACATTGCATTTTTTATTAGAAAGGGTAGGTTTTTTTAAGATTCGGCATGCAGATTTGGTAAGTAGATGAAAGGAGCAAAAGTTTATATATAAGATTCGGTAATTCGGTATGTGGATTTGTTCAGACACGGCACCATGCAACTATACAATGCAAGATGAAGTATGCCATGATTATGTGGCTTTGTGCAAATTCGTAATTATTCTCAGCATAGAAGGCCATATCGATATCGATATCGCGTCGATATGATATTTCGACGATATGTCAGTGATATATCGCCGAAATATCGCCCGTATCAACGCATTTTTGTGAAGAAAATGCCTAAAAAGGAGGATATATCACCATATCGATACCGTTATCGGTATCATCTCGATATCGATATATCCACGATATATCGCCGATATATCACGATATTTCCTTCCATGCTTCTCAGTAGTAGTCAAAAATACTACAATTAAAAAGCATAAACTCTCAAAACAAACAAAAGTTTAAGTCTAAGTTCAGCATCAACTGCTGCTAGAACGCAAAATGAATATGAAGTACATGCAGCTGCATATGCGCCAACATGGATTTAATTTGCAGTTCAGTCGGCATAATGCCCCACTACAATAATGTTGTTATACATAGGCAAGCACAAACACGATCAGCATGACCACTATCCTAAACTTCAATAACAGATGTAACAGTCAAACCGCAGCCAAGCCATTGACCTGCGATCAAGTAGCAAAACAAACAAATCGGTAAAGCCAAACAAAAAAATCCGCTTCCTTGAAGCAAGAAGCATTATCACAATCCTTAAAGACAAATGCAGCACCTTCAAAGAAGGGTCAGAAATAGAACATATATTCCACCATAAACGGCAACTCAATTTCACAGAAAAAAAACTCAACCTGGCAACTACTTCAGAAAAAAATTACACCATCCAGACAAAATTTTCAAAACTTCAGATGAAAACATACAAAAGAAACAACCTTTCCAATGCAAGGACCGTGAAAAAGATACCTCTCCAGTGTTGGCGAAGAGGCCCTGAATGTAGCTCTCGTCCATCCAGGGCTTGAGCTCGCCAATCCACAGCGTGCGGGCATCGTCGGCGGGGGAGGGCGCTGGTTGCAGCGGCTGCTGGTAGTGGGGTTGGGGGACGGGCATCTGGGGGACGGGCATGGGAGGAGGGACTTGCGCCGGCTGCTGGTTCCACAGCTGCGGCGGCGGCTGTGGCTGGGGGTAGGACGGCGGGGGGATCATGCCCCACTGCGGTGGCGGCGGTTGCTGCTGCTGGGGCTGCTGCGGAGGGTGGAGGTTCATCTGCGCCATCGGGGGAGGAAGAGCCATGCCAGCGGGAGGTTGCATCATCTTGGAACCCTAAACTCTGTGCGAACTCTTGTGCGAGGGAGAGGGCGCGTTTGAACTCTTGTGCGATTGGCGGTCCAAGTAGATATTTATTTGGGACTCGTGGTTCAATTGGGGTGGGTACAGATATTTAAAGATTTATTTGGGTTCATCAGTAACATTATTTTTATATAACATTTTTTTATATCGAATTGCTACCTTTTCACTTCACTCAACTCTATTGGCTACTTGGCTCTTGTTATCCTCTAAGGATCCTATACTGCTACAACATGTATACCAAGGGTACGTATGGTTGTTGGGTTGGAGTAAATTGATGTGAATAGTAGCTGGTTGGGATGGTTATAAGGGTTAGAGAGGGTTGGAATAAAGAATATGTTGTGATGTCACTATAATTTGTGATGGAGTTCCAACCAAAAAATCAGTGTGGCAATAGTCGGCCGATTATCTCGAATAGTCGGTTCGACTATGCAGTGCGGGGGGTCCCCGACTGAACATACCTCCAGTCGATCGACTGGTCCGACTATTCAACCGGCTGAAGTTTGACTTTTGATATTTTTATTTTTTTATTTTAAATTTTTATAGGTTACATTTTACCACGGGTATCGCCATAAATGTCAAATTTTATAACCTATTATATTGGTTGGTACTTTTATTTTGGATTCATATTAACTAATGACCATATATCTATAAAAATATAAACATATATGTATTATAAATAATTACAAAACCATCTGAATGTTGGCTTGTGATCCATAGACATGTGCAAAGAATGGACGTAGCAGAAATGAAAATGCTAAGGTGGATGTGTGGACACACACGTAAAGATCGGATTCGGAATGATGTAATCAGAAAGAAAGTTCGTGTAGCTCCAATCGAGGATAAGATGCAAGAAAAGCGCTTAAGATGGTTTGGTCATTTGCAAAGAAGATCAGCTGATGCACTAGTTAGGAGATGCGAGTGTTGGGATGTTGAGCCGGCTAAGAGAGGGCGATGACGGCCCAAGAAGTGTTGGAAAGAGACTATACGAATGGATCTTAGTTTTGTGGATATAAGATCGGGATTGATCCACGATAGATATGAATGGAAGCGAAGAATCCATATAGCCGACCCTACTTAATTGTGGAAAAAGACTTTGTTGTTGTTGTATTAAAAAATGCAAAACTGAATAATTCCGAATAGTCGTCCGAATACCAATTATTCTTTATTCAGTGACCCCTCTGACTGAATACCGAATACCGTCTTCTACAACACTGTCAAGAATCGAGAGGGGTAAACCGGATTACCCGGTTAGCAAACAGACCCCAAGTGTTCAAGGACTCATAATCTTCATTTCAAATACTTGTAATAAGTGACTCACCCTTCACTTCATGCTTCAGTCAAGCTCCTGAAGATCCAGACACTCCATCTTACGAGTTTCTTTTGCGTAGCATTACATTGTTTACATTATTAATATTTTGGTTATAATAGTTTTTATCTTTGCTCATTCAATTAGGGTTGACTGTGTAAATAACTCAAGTATACGGACAGAGTTATCCACGCGAAGCAGCTTGTGATACAGTTGGATTGCTCGAGTAAGAAATCAAGTTTAATAAAAAGATCAAGGATGGGTTATGCTGAAACCACAAGTTAGAAAGATTATAGTCGTGATTTTTACCTTGGTCGGTTTCCACGTTAAATCCATATGTCACACGCGGTTTGTTTGTTACTTGATTATCATGTGATTGATAGTTGCTCGTAACGTTTTGTACGTTTGAGAACTTGTGGTTGTAACAATACGATTATCCACCCCCATCCGCAATGTAGAATTCACAAGTTATGTCACCTACCCTTTGACGATCAACCTCGCCTTCTCGAGCTATAAGAACCCACATGAATATTAGAGAAGGGGTATCGAGATCCATAGAGGATGAATAAACGAATGATTGGTCATTTTCCTCTCCAGGCCATGATAAAGGGGCTAATATACTTCAATGGTAGATTGGTAAGACACCACATTCCTAGCATTGTTGGAGATCAAGGAGCTTCGAGCTCTTCCATCATTTGAGTTGTGCAAAGAACAAATTTTATTCCTTATTATTTTATTATTGCTCTTTTGTGATTCAAATTTTGATTTAAAGTTTCTATTGAACTTAAAGTTAATTTAGTTTATTCATATTTTTAGTGCAAGTTCTCCATTTTTTATTATTTATATTATTAATGTTTTTTAAACTAGTAGGTTTAGTTATTATATTCGAAGTTATTCGCATGAATTCAATAGCATTTTTTTATATATTTTTTACCTAAATTATTTAGAATATCATGTGAAATTTGCATTGTACTCAATTTTCATAATAAATTTAATTGAAGTTAATTAGTTTTTGCCCCTTATCTATCTGCAGAATTATAGTTAGGCCCTTAGAATATTTCTTGTTGATCATTTTAATTTGTATGAAAATTCTTTTAAAAAGTACATCCAAAAAATCTAAAATGGATCGAAAATATCTAGAACAACGTAACACATGGTTTATTACATTTCAAAGCTACAAACGTCAAAAACAAAATCTAAATCTAATCTGACCTTTTAGAACCAAAAATTTGCATTGAAAATAGAACAAATGCATTATACTTAATCTCTATGGTCAAACCTCAAATTTACCTAATACTAATTTGTTGTAAATTTAACATGAAGGGTCGATTTTCACATGTGTATACGACATGATGAAGACCCCGTTTTAAACACACCAAAAATCACTCTCAGTTAAAAGAAAATGTTCCACTTACAGAGGTCCATAATTGTGAGTTTCAATACACGAGATCTTGTAGCACTTCTCAATGAATCCCTCAATTAACGCTACATAGAAGAAATCAAATAAACATTTAAACAAGAATTTGGTTAGGGATTCCCCATTTTTAATTCCACTCTCTCTATATATAGAAGTTATCACTCAATAGATTTGCATACCAAGATTCAATCCAATCAAGTTCATAGTATCTACCAATTTCGACATATCCTTCCTTTGTTTGAGACAGGAAATGGTTAAATTAAATTTGAGAAAACGAGTATTGGGCCCAAGAAAACTCAGAAACTGATGAAGTAAAGAAGCTAATATATTTAAAATTTTGTCAAGTTGATCGACCGAGCCAAGCTATCAGGTTGAGCAAAGGCACCGCAGCCTGGCAGAGCTGGGAGTCAACTTTTGGCTCGGCTCTTTTGCTCATCAAGCCAAGCTCACAACCCAGTGAACGAACCAAGCTAGATCTTTCATAATACCCATATAAGCACTACAAATGCGATTTCATTTGCTTCAATACAAAAAATGTTGGGAAACTTTCTAAACTTCTAATTTTATATCGTACTTCTCTCTCAAGATCTTTTAAACCGTGTAGAAAAGATGAGTACATACACATTCTGCATAAATATACAGACACGGCAATAGGTAAAGCTTCAAGACTTGACAACTTGCATGTAAAGCAATACGCAAAAGGCAATGCACAATAAGATACAACAGCTGAGAAACACGCTCCATAAAACAGAAATATCAAGATTGTTGTAGTAGGTTTTCAAGGTACATGTTCAAAATATATCTCCCTGTCGACAACACATCGAGCCTCTTCTCGCTTGGTTCGTATTTTCCCTTGCGCAGCTGATACCGGTGGATCACTGCTGAGACTGTATAGGTCTGGCCTTCTATGGTGATGCTTTCGCCACACTGCATGTTCTGTTATTCAGAAGGAAAACACATTAGAATTGAGCGTCAATTATAAGAGAAAATATGAAGAGGAAAGTGGCTCGCAGCTTTGGAGGGAACATTAAGAAAGAGTACACGATCGGCAATAGACAAGGCGCAGAAAAATATAACTCAGTAAGCAGATATAAAATCGTGCCCGTTGGTAGTTCTAACTTCTTTAAGTATATTTCACCGAGATCCAGTTTGTTGGATTTAAACAAGGAACAATAAAAGGGCATAGCTTCTACTTCAATTCATCGATCCATTCTGATGCATCTACAAATCGAGTGGATCATGTAGGATATTCATCTAACCAGCAAGGACTAATTCATCCTCCTTTGCGAATCCCAGGTTTATGAATTTCTAAGTTAGAAAGGCATTTGCGAGTCGAGAACGTGTGGCGTAGTGAGTCCTAACGAGCCCTTGGACCATTTTGTACATGGTGCATATCAGATTCCAGCTAGTTTTATGCTTGCTGCTGCAGGCTGTCTAAATAGAAAAGTTATCTCTATTAGTATGACTTAACAGGTTGTATATGCCCTTCGACATATGTTGTCAGCACACTACACTTGTATGATGTTTTTTAAAGTTGATGCATTCCCGTCCCTCCCTCGGTGAAATAGAACCCGCAACATTCAAACCTCCCACCCATTTGATATTTCCATGTTCATTGTACTCACGGTGTACTTTAAGTCCCAAATCTAGGGTTATGAGGCTTTGGCTCTATATATTCACTCGATGGAAAGGAACATATGCTAGATTTTACATCTCTGAGTCCCATTTTACATTTCTCCATCATTGAGACCGCAATCTTAAGGCATGTGAATGCACTTACGTTGTGTAGTTTTTCGCACACAAACTGGAAGTTGGTCTTTTAGCCTTGGCTTGGAAAGATCCCTGACAAAGAACTTCCCATTCTAGATATACAAGCCAGCTGCCTTTCTGGGATGGGGGTCCTGTCGGCTTTCTTTCTAGTTCTACCATGTTGACGACTTCTATCTGCTCTCAAAAGTCGGCAGTTGGTTGATGGAGGGAAAGCAAGCAGGCAGTTTCAGACATCATAGCAGGCCAGATGACCTAAACTGATGTCACCATTCCTAGTTTACTCCATTTATCCAGAAAGACCAGCATACCCTCTTGATTACTTTTAAGTCTGTCTTTACACATGTTGCTTAACCATCTAGAAACAAATCCATACATGGCGATAGAGGATTGGCTCCTTTGCGAAATTTGTAAACTAAAATAGAGATAAATACAATCACTACAATAATATTGATATATGAGGTCCGTGATCTTTCCCTAGGACCGCCCAACATCACGAGAGAGACTCAAGGGTCAAATCCTTCAATTAAGGTTCTCAAGGATTACAATCACTGTGGAGTCCTATATATAGTCCCATTAACTTATACAAGTTCCAACTCTTGTATAATTTGTAAACTGAAATAGAGATAAATACAATCACTACATGGGTATGTTGTAATTTAATCTTGGAGAGATTCAATTACCTATTTACTTACTTAAATCTAAAATTTCCCCTGAAGCAGAAGATGAAAAGGTCGAAACTTGTTAGAAAAGAAAACATCAACTCATCTTGCATATACACAACATTATTGGGAGGAACCTGCACATAGAAGATAGCACTGAGATGATCTGTGCTTGGAGGAGATGCTCGGAGAAGATGGCCAATTGGAGGACAGGACATGTCTAGTGATCTCCATGCAATCAAGTACATATACAACAAAAAAAATCGGATGATCCCAAGTAGTATCAATATAGGTGTGTCCAAGCAGCAACAATTCTTCCATACTCAAGAATGGGCATACCCCATGTGTAAACTCTGCGAGCGGAACTCTATTGTCAAGAACAACTACTCTCGTATGGGGACCTTAAAAAATGAGTCTCTCGTCACTGTAACACCACCTCAAGGTGAAGCTGAGAAAGTTGTAGCTTGTTCTAAAAGAGACCATCAATACATTTCTGCTTAATACATCATCTTAATAAAAGAGCGAGGATGAGTTCGCTCAAAGTAGATGTTGCTGAGAAAGGAACCTTACGGAGGAGATAGAATTGGGAAGAGAACCATGCTTAGATGAAATGGTCAAAGAAGATGGCTGACTGGAGGTGGATGGTGGGAGTGACGAACTTCATGCAATCAAGTTGATGGGCAATGAAAATCTAAGATGACCCAAGCAATAATAGTACAAATCTATTTTAAAAAGAACTAGTTGATCCGACAACAATAGTAGTGCGATACTTTTTGCGATACTCTCACATACAGAGCTCTCGATATTAGGTCTCTCTTATACAGAAATTCCAAGAAAGAGCCTATTCCATGCAAAAGCCTCCACAGTTGCTTCTTTTACACATGGACATCAAATTATGAGTTTCTCATGCGTAAGGATCTCGAAAAGGTTTCTTAAATGGGAATTTCGAAGAGATCTTGTGATAAAGGCCACGAGTAGAAGATTGATGGAGGAATCTTTATAGGGTGATCTCAAGTAGAACAAAAAATATGATTTATTCACTAACTACCACTTTCTCCCAACCTCGTTGAATCATAAAGGTAGTCGATAAAGTTTGGTTAAGCAACAACATAGTGCAAATATCATTTTTTTTGTTTCTTTCTTCTTTCCAATATCACCTTTTTAGGAAAAAAATATGTATTTTTTCATGAACTAACTTGCTCCTTTTTTATTGTTCTTTTTAAAGGTATTCCTTTTTTTACCTATCTCAATCCCTTGGGCCCAAACAAGACGAGAAAATAAAATAAAGATGGACTTCAAGCCCATAAACGATAGTAGAAGCTCATGATTCAGAGGAGCCCAACGAAAGACGTCGTCAAGATCTTTGAGTATTGCTATCATTGCACCTCGTGTATTGATGCACCATTGTGCACTTGGAGCTCCCTTTATGGCCGATGATCTTCTTCGATTATTGCACAACTTACCTCTTTTTGCACTATCGTAAGGCAATGGTTATTATGTTTGTGGCTTCCTCTCGAGAAGCACATGATTCAAAGGAGCCCAACGAAAGACGTCGTCAAGATCTTTGAGTATTGCTATCATTGCACCTTGTTTATTGATGCACCAATGTGCACTTGGAGCTCCCTTTATGGCCGATGATCTTCTTCGATTATTGCACAACTTACCTCTTTTCGCACCATCGTAAGGCAATGGTTATTATTTTTGTGGCTTCCATTACCACTATTATAGCCTCCTCATTTTCCTCCATTTTTTGCGCCCAAGGTACTCATCGTCTCGCCTTGCTATCTGAACGAAAGTTGTTGATAGGAGTCCCATGATTCACAGCCCAACAACAGATCCTTACAAACATCCTCGAACTGGGTGGAGTTCTAATCTGAAGAGGACCTCTCAACCCTATGTATAAATAATCTCCATCTCCTCCCTTTTCGAGTTTAATTCCTCTCCTTCTAGTGTAACCCCCTAGGATCGAGCTAGAGTTGCTCCCTAGTGACATGAGGTAAGCCTCGACGATCTGAGGTGAGGATAAAAAGAGGTGGAGGTGATTCATTCCCTCGTCAGAGACTCTCCAACCATCTTCTACTCCTAGGTCAATATGACTAGGTAAGAGATGATAGGTTAGGATTTTATTTTTGCTTTTTAATTTCTTAGGTAAGAGATGATAGGTTAGGATTTTATTTTTGCTTTTTAATTTCTAGTGTAGCTTTGTCATTTGTTTCTGCTCGTTTAGTGTTTAATCCAATTGAAAATAAAAAATTGAACGCTGTAACACTAGGCTTCGGCACCCTGTTTCACCATGAAAACTCCATCATTATGACAATGTATCCACCCATCTCCATCCTTATCGCTTCTACGCTCTTCAGGTCCCCTCTTTCCCCCTTGATCTTGCACAGATCAAGGTCCATCAGGTTTCCTTTCTCCACCTTCATCGGAAACCCGTCGCTCCGCTTCATTTTTACTCGATTCTACCCAATAAAAGGGTTGGAAACATTGTCCTTGTTCCCCCAAGCTTTCTGTGCGAGCGTATGCCTCGAAGAACCCCTCATGGGGTGCGATTGAGTCCTACAAGAAGATCAGATGCAGTGTGTTTCTTCCTCGAGCTCCAGGCCTCCATCGACGAGGCTTGGACACATCTGAGTGCATATGGAGCTGCGAAATCATCCTAGGAGTCTATTGTGCATCTCAGCAGCCGGAGACACCATCAGAAATGGAGATTTTACGGATCGAGGTGAAGACCAGCGGTCGTTCTTCCATGTTCTTGCTGGGAAGCAGCATCTATTGAGTAGAGTGAGGCTCCATGTCTTTTTCCACCCGTCAAATCGAGCAGACATTCAATCGTTAGATCGATCTTGGATCGCATCAGAGCCGATCATCGACAAACCAGTATCGGGGCATCCAAGTCATTGATCTGTTTACGTGACATGCTCAAGACCGTTGGATGGCATGCGGATAAGGGGTATATTGCATATTCAACCCTTCTCTTTTTGTATTTTAATTTTAGTCCTAAAACATTCATCTACAGTGTAAGAATAGTTGTAATATTTGCATCAGAACCCTAAACTTCGATTATTTGCACTTTAGTCTAGTCCAGCTCACCTCGTGTGTCCATACACGTGAGGTGCCTGACATATTGCAAGGAACCCCTCCGAGTTTCCTTATTTCAATTTGGTCCTATAATTTGTGGCCAAGCTCCAAAAGGCCCTCCCATTTGTTGCAAGTCTCATTGCCTCCATCGAGTGGCTTCCTGTTTCAGCGACAGCATACGTTTTGTTGCTTATCCTCATTATCATACACAATTGTCATGGGATCAAATTTCGTTGAATGGTATTGACAGTTATAAAGAACCTCCATCACTACGTAGTGATGGAGGCTACGGATCGATTATGGGGATGAACACATTTGTGTGAGCTACGTAGCGATGGAGGCTACATATAATTGTCGATAGGTAGTGATGGAGGTGACAACCAAGGAAAATTCGAGGGTCGTACAGTTTCACAAGGCGAAACCGTTGCTGGTGTGTTGATTACTCGAAAGTTTCTGATTAATCAGCAAATAACCCCCAAAATAAATGAAAGCGACGAATAGCACAAAGTGAGTTAAAATTTATTATTCTCTACTACAAGGTGCATAAGTAAGTACATAGAGGTCGAACCACAGAGAGCAATATGGGTAGCCTATGGTTATTTGTGAACAAAATGTTTATATACAACCATGTCATTTATCATCTATATACATATATCTTTTTTGCATTTTTTTACTTATTTTATTTTGTTTTATACTTTTGATTTTTTTTATTTTATAATTTTATATATTCTTTTTATATTTTCATATTTTTATTTTTCGTTTTCTCATATATATAGAATATATAAGGCTATATATAATATAGGAGTAATGTAGTTATAAATAATAGTAAATATAAACAAAATGCAACAAATGAATTATTTTTGGGTTTTATATATTTTCCTAATGTTTTTGTAATTTTCTTGGAATTTTTGCTAATTTTTATGGATTTTTAAATTTAAAAATATCCCAAATCAGGGATTTAATAACTATCCAAAATTGTATTGGATTTCAAATATATCAAATGAGGTCTAAAATTATCCAATCAATTTTTACATAAAGATAATTATATAAAGAAAATTAAGAGACAGAAAAATATATTTTTGAAATTTTTATGAATTTTTAGATTTTTATAAAAGATTTTGGGGTTTTTCAATTTTTAAGAGTTTTCTTTTTCTATTTTTGGTCTGTAGTTAAAATAAAGTAGAATGGACACTTTATATTGTTTTTGAAATTTTTAAACATGTTCTTATTTTTTTGGTATTTTATACTGTAGACAAAACAAAAGGGACTCCTTTTGATTTTTAATAAATGGTTAAAATGCACAAAAATGCAAAATAAATTTATGACACGAAAATGCATGCTACCAGGCATCTAACCCTATTTTTGCATAATTTTAGGAGCTACGGTGCTATTCTTAATAAACGAAATCCAAGCACCAAAAATGCATAGACTGGAAGGGGAATATTTGCAATTAAAATAAATATCAAGGGTTCATCTGTAAATGTACCAAAAATATACAACGCAATTTATGGACTAAAAATAAATGCAAAAAGCACCAGGGGCATACATGCAATTTGCCTAGCTCACGTTGGATGACACATGAGCTGAGCTGGACTGGACCAAAATGCAATTAAAAGAAGTACGGGATCCTTTATACAAAATGTCCATTTATATTTACACGTTATATTTTTATTTCCACGGCTATGTAATAAATACAAAAAGTTGGGGCTAAGATATGCAATTTACCCCATTAAGGCACAGATCCAACGGTCTGCCCCTCTTCACTAATACACGTGGCAGCATCGTGCGAGTGAGACCTCTTCGCAGGCGACGACTGAGATTAGATCGCGGGGAGCGATCCGACGGTCCTAGCATTGTTCGATCCGATGTCCCCTGTTGCGCAGGAAAAACAACCCTTGATCCGACGGCAGAGGAGGACACTGGAGGAACTGGCGATGAACTCGCCTCTGGCGAGTTTTGATCTGTTGATGTGTGTTGCTCTGGTGTCCAAACGCTCCACCAACGGTTGCTTTTCACTCATGTGGCTCCCGCAAAGCTCCAAGGTGCATCAAAGTGGTCTGGAGCCCGCTGAGGAGGGCACTAGAGCTCGGTGACGTTCAAGCACTTGGGAGTTGAACTCCAGGTCCGATCTTCAGCTCAGAAGGGCTCTGTCGCGCATTGATCTGTCCAAAACATGCGAGGGACCGAGGGCAAACTACCTCAGTCTGATTAAGGGGGAAAGGCATCGAAATGAGAGGGGGACAAAGGTGCTCCGGCGACGGCAGAAGTGGGAGCACCCAACTCCATATCAACGATGAATATGGATGAGTGAAGCATGGCGAAGCGTGGGGAATCGGTTGGGAAAGAAGGTGGTGGCAGTAGCGGGGCAGAAGAACGATGAATCACAGTGGAAACATGGCTGGAGCAGAGAGCTCCGGCGATCGAAGATCTGGAATCTAAGCTAACCTAATAATCTAAACTCTGAACTAATTATTAATACTACGAGACTAAACAAGAAACTACCTAGGAATGAAAGATACACAGCTCATACCTGGCCAGAGACCAGGGAGCAGAGACATCGCTGGAGCTCCGCCTTGGATCGCTCCGCCTCATTTGATCGCACACTCATGGGCTCGGGGGTGTTCCTACTGTCACCAGGTACACGCGCACATACATACACACCGCGAAGGGGTTCATGGCTTGGAGAAGGATCAAAACTCGAAAGGGAGGCGAAGACGTTTATTTATACACAGAGGGAACAACCCTTATTGACCGGTGATTAAGGACGATGGGGAGTTATGCATAATGGGTTTAAGGTTAGGGCGTGTATTAGGGTCGATCAGAGATGGGTTAGGTGAGGAATTTGATAGATTTGAGTGATAGACTTGCTCAGGAAAAAGGGGAGAAGACGGGTTGCGCAGAGGGCAGGAACAACAGAGGAGGCAGTGGGGGGAGTTGACCAGGGTCAAGTCTCCTTGGACATTGATTGGTCCACCTAGGACACAAAAGGACAAAATAACAAGGTTAATTCGACTTTAATTAATTAAATATAGTAAACGAATTTATTACTTTTTGAGTAAAATAAAAAATGTTTATTATTTTATGTAGTATTTTATTTATTTATTTATTTATTTATTGGTGTTATTTATTACAAATTAATTATTAAGGGTGCATTTATAGTTATATTCATATATGTTTTGACTATTTATTTTACTGTATTATTTTCTTATTTTACATATTTATAACTTATTTTGAGGTACACAAATATATTTTTATTATATTTTTATGATGTTATTTGTATACTAAAATAAATGAGGATGTATATTATATAGTTGTACTCATAGATATTTCATCTATGTATTATATACATTATTTTATTTTAATATTTTATTCCAGTTTGAATATGTACATGTATTTTAAATAATATATACAAAATTATAAAAATATAAAATTATGAAAATAAGGTAGAATAAATAAAATGAATATTTTAATCAGGTATACTATACAATAGGGCTCCAAAACCTAATTTCACACCTTAACTATAAAAAATATAAAACCGCATCCATTAAATAGGTTATGAAAAGTTATATATGATTAGAGATGATTTTGATATATTTTGAGTTTTTATTTGGAAGATATGGGTCTGTGAAGTTGAGAGTTTGGCTTTTTATTTTATGTATAAAAAGTACACTATGTCTTATTTTTGTACAAACTCTTTTTTGTATTTTTTGTTTGTATTATTAACTACAACTTTCATGTACAAAGTTTCTTTATATGGAGTATAAAAAGTGTTAAATAAAATAAGTCCCAAAAATGAATAAAGAATGAATAAGAAAAAGGGACTTTTATTATATTTTCGCCCTTATCTCCCCCTGCTTTATTCCTTGTCGACCAACTCAATTCTTGACTTGGTCTCGAGATTTAGGGTCATAAAATATCTTTGATATTTTTTTCTTTTTCTTTTTTTTATTCTATAATTTTGGCATTAAAAACAATAATATTTACACAATAAATATAATAAACGATGAATGCTATTTTGTACAAATTAATGCCACTTACATGCATTAGCTAGGGTTTTTAAGGCCAAAATAATAGAATAAATGTGATGAAATGGAGATTAATCAGGAGGCTACATATAACTATCGATACCATGGGAGCTACGTGTTAATCAAGAATAACATGAAGCTCAAAATCATCTTCCTAATTTGTTGATACCATGTACAAATATAAAAGATGTTCGAGAAAATAAGAGCGTTGTTATTTCTGAGAACCCTAAGTTCTCTTATATAGTAGAGAGGCCTATCAGTAAATTACATAAAGTGGAGATCAGACCCTTCTGAATCATGTCTCTGGTGTAGTGACAATCTACCTCAATATGTTTTGTTCTCTCATGGAACACATGGTTGTTTGCAATGAACAGAGCAGCCTGGTTATCACAGCTTAACTCTATGGGTAGAGGAACCTCTATATGTAGATCACCTAATACTGCTCGGACCCACATCATTTCTGTACTTGCTTGAGCCATAGCCATGTATTCGAACTCGGCACTTGATCTTGCTACAATTGTTTGTTTCTTGCTTTTCCAAGAAACGAGGGGACTGCCAACGAATATCGCAAATCCCGAAGTCGATTTCCTATCCTTAAAACAACCTGCATAATCTGCGTCAGCATATGCGGATACAGAGAATGTTTCTCCTTTCTTAAATAGTAATCCTGATCCTGGAGATGATTTTAGATATCTCAATATCATGTATATAGCATCCATATGTACCTGTCGAGGTTGCTCCATGAATTGACTCACTCGACTCACTGCAAATGCAATATCCGATCTGGTGATTGTAACATAAAGGAGTTTTCCAACCATCTCTCTGTATCTTCTCTTGTCGACTTCATCTGTATCATCATCATATAGCTTCATGCTAGGATCCATAGGAGTAGTGGAAGGTCAACATCCAATCATGCTTGTCTCTGCAAGCATATCTGTAACATACTTTCTTTGGGTCATCACAAGACCCTGTGCATTTCTAGCAAATTCCAACCCCAAGAAATACCTTAGGGTGCCCAGATCCTTAGTCACAAATTGACTGCCCAGAAATTCTTTTGCCATCTTGATTCCCTGTTCATCATCTCCTGTAACAACAATATCATAAACATACACCATGATAGCAACGGTACCTCTAGGCGTCTTCTGCACAAATAGAGAATGGTCTGCATTTGACCTCTTGAATCCCTGTCGTTCAATCAGATCTGAAAGCTTTTGAAACCACGCTCTAGGACTCTGTTTAAGGCCATAATGGCTAATGGACAGTAAATTCATAGAGAAATCGGGAGCATATAACACATTCTGCAGTCTCATGAAAGGCGTCAAGTTAATCTCCCCCTGTCCTGTAATCAGGGAATGTGTCCCATTGGCTATCATCACAGTTCGTCCTGAAGAGACATGTCTATATGCAGTAAGCTGTTCTTTGTCCCCACAAAGATGATGTGTTGCTCCAGAATCCATAATCCAGTCCGTAATCATAGATCCATCACAAGAGGTGAGAGCATAAGAACTACCTGAGGTACTGGCTGTAGCAAGTGAACTGGCTGAGGCAGAGACGGCTACATCTGACTGACCTCCAGGAGTTGTATCATGAGGCATGATGTTCCTCAGTCTGGCAACAAGATCATCGAATCGCTGGTCCAACGAGGAAGGTGCAGGGGACTCAACTTGTTCTACTACACGTGCCGATGCTGGAAAGCCATGCTTAGAATAGCACGTATCCTCGGAGTGGTCAGGACGACGACAATAATTGCATGGTTAACGAATCTGACCCCCACGACCCTGGGGACCATGGCCACGAAAAGTAGAGGAGCCACCTCTTCCTCTGGAGGCGGCCATCGCTGAAGGTGTCTGGCTAGTAGTCAAACTTGGGACAGTGATTCGACTCAGTCGGCGAAAAGCTTCCTCCATTGGAGGAATAGTGGCGTCAGCAAGAATCTAAGATCGGGCAGCATCGTACTCTGGATCAAGGGAAACCAGAAATACACCTACCATGGTAGTGTTCATGTATGTCTTCTGCTGCTCAGGAGTAGTCGTTAACAGCATGAAGCTATGGAGCTTCTCAAACATCCCTCGTAGGGATGTGTACAGTGAGTGAAGGGGACGCTCATGCTGTTTGATTGTAAAAATATCATGTTGCAATTGAAGTATCTTGGACTCATTCCGCGCTTGCGAATATGTCGCCGCTAGAATATCCCACATAGCCTTGGTCGCGGGCTGATGTGGTACATCGTTGGTGATCTCTATAGTCAACGTGCCAGATAGCCAGACTTTGGCATACGCACCGTCCGCCTCCCACGAGGCGTTCACCCCAGTCTTTTCCACCGGCTCCTCTTTGGTAAGAATATGCTTCTTACCATTCGACTTCATCAATCTCATGAACTGCATAGCCCATAGCTCATAATTCGTCCCGTCCATTTTCACAATAGGCGCTGAACCTCTGAATGCGCCAGTGGTGGGTACATTGACTTTGCTTTCAGACATATTGTCGGAAGAAGACTGCTACGGGTGCAGGAAACCAAAGTTTGTATGTCTACACAGACATATATGGGTTTGGGTGCACGTGTAGACTCATGCACACCAACCCATCGACCAACTGCTGAAGTCGATAAGCACGGAGCGTGAGGGGCATGTTAACTCAGTTGCATGCTCACCCTCAAGCCCTAGAAGCCACGCGCGAACTGTTGTGCGCGCGAGGCCTGCTGGGTGCGAGAGAGTGCATGAGGCCTGCTGGACGCGAGAGCGCGCGCGAGATGCGCGAGGAGGTGCACGCGAGGCACGCGAGGGAGCACACGAGGCGAGCGCTGTGCGCACGTGGAGCCACTGCGCACTGGGCGATGGTGCGCGCGAGGCTCGGATGTGCATGAGTGAGGCGGCGCAAGGCGGTGGCGGCGCACGAGGAGGGGGGCCTGGAGGTAGGGTTAGGGTTTTTCGGAATCGAGAGCTTCGGTCTATGACCGCCGCTCTGATACCATGTTCGAGAAAATAAGAACGTTGTTATTTCTGAGAACCCTAGGCTCTCTTATATATTAGAGAGGCCTATGGGTAAATTACATAAAGTGAAAAACAGAATTAGAGAATAAGAAAGAGATACATATGAAATATGGAAAATATAAATATCTTCACAAAAGATAATGCACAACATCATGGATAATCAAGAATAAGTACTATTTTTATAAGGTTCGAGACGATTAGAACGACCAACCTACTCTACAACATTCATTATCGAGCTTAGATCCAATAACTAAGACCCCTTCGGATAGTCTCCTTCCAACACTTCTTGGGCCTTCCTCGTCAGCTCAACATCACAAATCTCGCATCTTCTAACTAGTGTTGTAGTGCATCAACTAACCTCATTTACAAATGGTCAAACCATCTTAAGCTACGCTAACTTTTTTTCTGATAGCATCGTTCCTAATTCGATCTTTTCATGTATGACTACACATCCATTGTAGCATTTCTATTTATGCTACTGTCATTCTTTGCATATTTCTATGGTTTCAAGCCAACATTCAGATCCATAGAACATAGCATGTCTCACGACTGCTTAAGAAAAAATAAGAGTACCACAAAGCTCAAAATCTTCTTCCTAATATGTTGATACCATGTACAAATATAAAAGATAATGCACAACATCATGGATAATCAAGAATAAATATGATTTCTATATGGTTCGAGACAATTAGAACGACTAGCATACTCTATATGAGAAAAACCTATCGTTGTTCAATATTCAAGATATTTTCGGGAGATATGTGGCTCTTTATATAATCTTACCATTACGCCAAAGTCCTACTAAGCATTGTGGGATTAAATATGAAGTAGTGTAACTGGTTCATGGACAAATCCAATTATCCATCTAACTAGACCTCTAACAATGTCACCATATGGGATTTAATCATCTATTGTTGGGAGTAAGATTGAGCAATTTTACATCTCCTTGATAGTAATTGTTGCTCATAACCAAACTTTAGGATGAATGAACAATTAAGTAAGACAATCACATAATATACAAATGCATAAGGTTTACCCCAATCTAGGCTATGTCTTTAACGACGACAACTAGTCTTTTGTTAAACATAAAACTAAAATCAATGATACAATTATACCGAAAATACCTAACCCTAGAACATTTATATAACACCCTTATGAGACTTATCTAAATATAATTCCACTTTGTAATCCTTAGCGGGATCAGGAAGGCGAGGCTGCTCAGATGTCTGATGTGGAGACAACTGTCGTGATTTAGGTTGTGGATGTAAATATATTTTCCCTCCTTATGTTCATTTTCAATGCACTAATCACCTATTTGATATGTACTTAAAAAAGTTTAATCAACCGGTTTAATCAACCTTTCGCAGTCAATCAAGATTTGGTTGACTATGATAACTACTCTACTACCAATGTGATCTGCGAGATCACAGCCAAGTCTTCATAGACTATTCAACTATCATTGGTTGGTTGTGGATGACTGATGCAGCTTCTTCAAGAAGCTCTTCCACCCTCATGAATTTACATATGGTTAGTCTTGCTATAACCTTCAATATTAATCTTAAATTGCATCCCCTTCATCTAGTGGAAAATGACTTGGTTGCCTTCAGTCATCAGAATGGTGAAGAAACCGCTCTAACTAATTGAAATGTTAACATGTGATCGGCTAATGGACCTCACTAATATATTACTTTTGTCGGTAGCACAAACTTTAGCTCTGGGTTCATGTTTAGGAGTCTACTAGCAAATGATCCGCGTTTCACGGCGGGAAGATTGAAATTTGATCTTAATTATTTGTGGATTGAGGTAATAATTATTTCTATAGCAACTACTAACAGTAAAATATATTTTGAAACATTAATTTTATGTATAATATTTTTTCGATGGCTACCAAATCATATTTGAATAGCATTATATATTGAGATTCTTCAATTTAATGTAAGAAGATGTTAGAAAATATATTCATCTTTTGAAAGGCAATTTTATTATTATCTCTAAACCGATATCTTTTCAAAAATGGAGCAGATTTTAAATTTTAAATGAAGTAGACTCGTTGAATACCAAATTGGTAATCACATTTTGACATCCGACATCCAATTGTAACATCATGACAATGTTTCTAACAATAAAAATCTTTCTACAAATGTCTGCCATTTTTTAACCTTATCCTAAAAATTGTCACGATATTACTTTTGATATATTTTCTAGATAACAGATAGACTCTAAAATAGTTCTTTTTGTTTTATTTTTATATTACATGCATATAAATGTATGTGATGAGAATGATATCTGGATCATGTATCTTTTATTTCATAATTAACACATAATTAAAAATCCACATTCATTTATTTTGCAATAAAAATTATATATATCTGATCAAATTAATGCTTAAAAAAGTAATATATAACATAATTTATTATGTAATAAAAGTCTATATATTAAAGGTATATGTATGCATCTGATGAAGTTTGGACCACATATCTTTTATTCTATAATTATGAGATAGCTAATTATCCGTAAACATTTACAAAAAAAAAGTGTATATCCAATCGAAGTAATGCTATTGAATTCAATTTGTAATATAAGATTATTAAAATATGTATTACAAATTAATAAACATAAAATAGATGTTCAAAATTGATGTATATACACTCATTTTATTCTCTCCTTTCATAATTGAAAATACATATATATTTATAGATAGAAATGAATTATGTAAAAAATATATTTATACATTGACAATCATCAATATAGAAAATACAATCGGTATAATTCGCATAATTATATTTCTTTTATATACAAATTTAACATGTATATAATAAAACAATTATTTTTTATGATATATATAATTTTCAAGATTATATTCTAAAACAATTAAATGATGATATGACTTAAGTTAAAATGATATGGATAAAATCCTAATTATAAATATAGAATATAGTTAGAAGAAATAAGTGGGAAAAGAAAGAGATAATGATGAATGGAGAGAGGGTGGGAGAGAGAGGTTAATTCTAAATATAGAATATAGTTAGATGAAATAAGTGGGAAAAGAAAGAGATAATGATGAATGGAGGGAGGGTGGGAGAGAGAGGTGTGCATATAATTATAAGGAGAAAGCACGGAGAGAGAGAGAGAGAGGCTGCCAGGTGGACCACGGGGAGAGAGAGAGAGGTGATGGGAAGGGGAAAGATAGGAGCACAGTGCACAGGAGAGGAAAAAGGAGAGCGGAAAGCAGAGAGCGCCACATGTCAACTTGAAGAAGAAACCTGAAAAAAATTCGGTAATAGTGTTATAGATTTCACAGCTGTATTTCCTATCAGCTTGTATTCAGTTAGACAATTATGTTCCAAGCTTGGTTGTACACTTATTTTTTATCAATATTTCTACTACTTTCAGGGGTATTTGGATGCATCATATTGTTGGTGGGTGCTATGAGAATGATGACCTTTATTACTTGTAAGTATTAACTAGTTTTGTTTTTTGTCAGTGCTTCATCAATCTCAGTTGACATATTCCTAATGGAACCCTAGACTTCGCCACCTGTATACCTCGACCCTCAATTTAATGTTCCGTGGATTGTCCTTCATATGCCTTTTGAGTGTGTAACACACCAGTTTTAAAAGCATCGTCAAGACATGTTTGCTCACGATTGGAGCCTAATAAATCATTCCTCTTTGATTTAGTACATTGTGGTGTATGAGGTTCATGCCATATAAAGAAGAGTTTGAGATATATTTCGGTGTTAAATATTTCTTTCATGAAATAAAGGCAGACTTGCGTTAAAAAAGTTGCTCTGATAATGCTTTGCTACCATATCAAACAGAAATATAGATAAGCACAACAATCACATATCGCAAATTGATTTATGTGGTTTATGCCAGTCCTGTAGGACCATCCTACTCCACGGGAGAAACACCGAACAGGTCAGAACTTTCCATTAATCTTCTCATGGATGACAAGTAGCGTGGGTTGCCCGACGAACTCACAAAAGTCCCAACACAAAGCATTATGGGACTAGATAATAGAGTAGTGTAAATTATTTTTGTACAAATCCAATTAACCATCTAACTATATAACAAGAAGAAATATGCAAAACAAGTTAATATAAGGTCCCCTCCAAACATTTTTACTTATAGGTATATTTTGAAATAGATTACAGGAACCAATAGCACCCTCTATACATCTGAAGACAAATAGGATATATCATAACTCGTATCAAGCAACGCTAAAATGACCTAGCTATAGACTATTTCTATAAATTCAACTACAAGTTGAAGCAGATATTTTATGTTACATCCTACAAGAGATCTGACTTAGGGCACCAAACGAATATCTGCAATCAAGGTCAATAAAAGATGTCAATGGAAGAGAGAGGTCAAACAATGACTCTTAAAACATCTGCTACCTTTCAGTTAAAAATATATACTTCATGCAAAAATCTTCCTATATAAATAGCCCATCAGATTTATTGCAAGTGCTAGGAATGCCGATACTATGAAGATAGCCTACCCGCTAGATGCATAACCATATCATCCGTTTGCTTTCTTTCAATGTGAAAAATTTAATGAATTCACAAGGTGCACTAAATATTAACACCCTCGGACTATTTTACAGGACCCTATAAATAATGGCTAACCGTCGAAGAAACTCAAATTGTATAACTCAGTATAAAGCTAAAGAAATTAAGTTGGACTTGCTTATCTTTGCTCCCAACACTGTGCAACCAACAAATATCCAGATAAAAAGTGACACAGTCAAAGCGGTCAATGCAATCATCAAGCAAAAGACAACCGACCATATACATCGCTCAAAAAAGCTATTGAAAGTGCCGCGGGTGAACATTCTATTGTCTGGTCTGCATAAGTAATACTAGAAGTTTAAAAATGACCTCTCAGAACAAGATCTCTAATAAAGTGATAATAAATCTTTATTTGTTTAGCCCTTTTATGAAACATGGGATTGTTGCAAATATGCACAGCGGTCGTGTTATCACATCTCAACTCCATCACTCTGCTATGTGGAATATAAAGATTGGTCAGCACCGGTATATCCATAGCATACATGTTGCTTCCTAAGACATTTTCCTACATTCACTCTCTACACACGCAAAATACCATTGCTTGTTTCATGTTCCTCCAGTAAGATTATCCTCGAGGAACATACAGAAATTATGGATTTTGTATCGGCAAAGCACACTGCATAATCTGCATATAACATATTGCAATATCAAGTGATAATCCTGCTATAAGGAATAGTCCCTTTCTAAGGGAGGCCTTGGTATACCAAAAAAACCATAAAGGCAGCCTTCCGGTGTACCTGCACAGTCTTGAACGAAATAGAGTTTCCTAACTGTTGAGGAGACGGCAATTCTGATAATAATAAGATAAAGAAGCTTCCCAACAAAACTGATAGTAACTCTCATTTACTGGAATATCCTAATCATACTATCAAGCCTTAAGATTCATAAGAAAATGAGTTGATGTTGTACCAAACATGCCAGCCTCCTACCAAAGATCAACTGCATATTTTCTCCGAGACAAAACAAGTCCTCTATCACGAAGTGCTTGTCCAACATATGTTTCACTGCTTTGATCCCTTGTACATCATCTCCAATTAGGTTTATGTTAGCCAAGGTTGCAAAAGTCGGTAGTCGGTACTCGGTCGGTTGGGTCACTGACTAAGGATTAATCGGCAGTCGGTCGACTAATCGGATTTAGTCGGACTTTAATCGACTTTGAATTTTATAATTATTTTAAATATATAACTCATTTTTATACATATATTTACATAGATTTTGTACATTTATATACTATCATAATAAAATAAAAGAAAATATTGAATTTAAATAAAACATTAGGCATATTATACTAAGTTTGCTTATAAAAAAAGTAAAACATTAAAAAAATACAGTATCTCCGAGCGAAAATTGGTCGATTAGTGTAGCTAGTCGGAATTAGTCGGTACTCGGTCGGCCACCCCACTGACTAGACTAGTCGGACCTACTAATCGGGCCAGTCGGGCGACTTTTACAACACTGTTAGCAAAGTGTACCAACATAGCCATCGTTAATCCACTTGTCCTCCTAATTAATAATGAATGACCTTATAATGATTTGACAAAATCTTTGCTCTCTAGTTACCTCTAAAGCCTTAGCTTCTGAAACCATGTGTAGGGACTTTATCCCCCTCCCCCCCAACCCCTCAAGCTCAAATCGAGGTGCTTGCTATGTAGATACGACCTGCTCAAGATCCGCACAAAGGAATGTATCCTTTACATCCAACTGATGTAAAGTCCTTCGAATGGTGTACAGCTACAACTAGAAGAATAGAAAGAGTTAACAAACAAGCCACCAAAGAGAGAATGTAAAAAAATGTACCCCGTAGATCTGAGTAAGACTTCTGGCAACATGGTCAATAATATCGCAATATTTCACCGAAATATCGGCAATATGTTGATCTCGCTGGGCTAGTGAAATCGATAGTGCTTTACAAGGACCACAAGGACCGGAAGCTTTTGCCTGACTATCATTTTCGCAAGTTTCGACAATATAAAATGTAATATATCGGCAAAATATCACCGATAATAGCTAACAACTAGTTTCCATTAGATGTTTGATTTCACATCACCCCATTTCGTTGATATGATCCCCAACTTTTCCTCGTTTCAAGCCTCAAAAAACAAACTTTTCCTCGTTTCATCCCCAAGCTATCCAGGAAGCATTTGTGAGAGCATTTAAAGGTCCAGAGAGTAGCCGATTGATGGTTTCAAACCGTGATTTTTGTTAGATGATTATTATATAGTCTTTATTTCTTTGTTTCTCTACAATTTGTGGGTGAAATCTTGTTGTTTCAAGTCTTCTGCCTTGAAATTAATTGAATATTTCACGTCATTGTTTCTTAAAAAATAGAGACCGCGGAAGTATATCAGAAATAATGATAAAGAAATATAAACAAGACGGGATTTACGTGAAACCCTGCTCCCTAAGGAGCGGGATGAAACCACCGGAGAATGCCTCGGAGGGTTGATAGTCTATTCAACTTTCTCAATGGATACAAGAGGTTTGGAGCTCCTTATATAGCCTCCACAGAGCCTCCAAGTCCCACCAGTGGAAGATGTGGGACTAAACATATGGATGGGGTAAATGGATCCTGGAGTGATCTATTTACCCATCTCTCTCATAAGTGATGCATACAACTTATACTGCAACACTCCCCCTCAAGCTGAAGCATGCAATGCTTAGCTTGGACAAACAGAAAGAAACGCAACTCACAATACATGACACTACAGATAATATCAACTCAACGTGCACAATTGTTGTTGTCGAGGACGTTGCTTCTCATGGCATGCATGCAAGGAGGATGAACAGGCTAGAGTGTGAAACGGTGTCTCTCCCATCTAGCTCAGAGAATGGTACTCTACTCTGGAGTCCCTATGATACCACATGAAAACCCTTGCCCTTAATGGCATAGGGAATGGTCCTCTGCTCTAGAGTCCCTATGGCTCGCATGAAAACTATGGCCGAAACAACAAGAATGATGGGGACGACAAAAGATGGTATGTGTCGTCGTCGTGTCTGAACAATACTCCCCCTTAAGGGCAGGGAATCAAAGTGTAGAGTCTGGATTCTGAATGATCTGGAATCTGTATCTGGAAGATCTGAATTAGGGACGGGCATTGGGCTAGACCGGCCCGGCCCAACCCCAAGTCCAGTCCAAAAAGCTCAGCCCAGCCCAAGCCCAACAGAGGATTGGGCCGGGCCTGGGCCTAAAATGTCGGCCAAAAATTACTTTGGGTCGGGCTCGAGCTTGGCTCGTCCCAACTCGACCCGGCCCAAGGCCCAGCCCGTTCGGGGGCCCGAGGATAAAGCTCAAGACCCAGCCCAAACACGGGCATGGGCATTAGACAAGACGTTTTGCCTGCTAAGGTATATTGTATACGATTGTTAAAGTACCGATATTGCTACTGTTTAGCCATTGTTTTCTCATTGGAATATTACTATTGTTTAACCATTGTTATAGATTCAAGATATGCGCAAACTTAGTTGTTATGTAGACATCTTATATTCTTATGCATGGTTTAATAGCTACTTTATGTGGACATTCTATTTTGCGCTTGATTAAGGGATGTGTAATCCTTCTCTTGAATGTATAACATGATCCATCATTTCCATATTTCTTGTGTTGTGATTTTCATGACAACGAAATGAACCAAGGCTTCTCGGCCGACCCGGCCCAAGCCTGGCCCATAGGAAACGGGTCGGGTCTGGCCCCCTAGGCTTAGGTCGAACAACACCAAAATTTGCGGGCCTAAGCTCGGTCCAAGGCCCGAAATATTTAGATTGGCTTGGGCATGGGCCCTTTAGGGCCCGACCCAGCCCGGTCCATGCCCATCCCTAATCTGAATAGACCTGTGACTCTACATGTACTCATACTTTGTGGTCGGTGGCGATGGGAACCTCTGCCTGGAGGTTTGGGTGTCGTCACCCGGATAAAGAGATGGAGGAGTGTGCGAGTGTAGGTGGCACCGCCTGCTGCCGCAAGGAGCTCGTCGCCAAGAGCGGTCGCCACACAGGAGTGTTTGCTCCTGGAGGACCACCGCAGGAGGACTGCCAGCTGTGCAGGCAAGATCTCGCGCCACTGCAGGCAGAGCGGCGGTGAGACCTACCGCCTGGAGCCATATGCGGCATGGAGATCTGCGGCATGGACTTGGAGGCATCATCGCCTGAAGCGGTGCAATGCCGGGAGATGGCCTCCGCTTTGGGGAATCTAGCATGGAGATCTGGAGATAAAGAAAGGAGTTGTCGCTGCAGGGATTCGAAGAAGGTACACGGTCCCCTTGGAGCAGCAATGGAGAACGAGGGAGCCCGCATCGCCACCGCCTTGCAATTCGAGAGAAGAAGGCCACGGGGAGTCGTTGCCTGCGGAAGCTTCCTTTTTTTATCTTGGCAAACCACCAGGAGGGCGGATCCCCCTGCGCAAAATTGGACGAAGCTTTAGAGGGGTTCCTGCGAACCAGGATGAATCCATGCAGAGAATGGAAGCGTGTCGCAATCTGTTCACCTTGTCAGAGATGGAGGAGTGCCTGATGCTCCTATAAATTAGGGTTTCTGGAAAAAACCCTAGGTTTTCTTAGACAAACTTGAACAGATCTTGAACATGAATTTCATGAATATTAATCTTCAATCACATCAAAAACTCGAATCTCGAACAAATGAAAAACTTGAAATCCTCGAGAATCGACCCGCTCTGATACCATGTTAGAAAATAGAGAATGCGAAAACGTATCAAAAATAATGATAAAGAAATATAAACAAGATGGGATTTACGTGGGACCCTACTCCCTAAGGAGCAAGATGAAACCACATGAGAATACCTCAAAGGGTAAATAACCTATTCAACTTTCTCAATGGATACAGGAGGTCTGGGGCTCCTTATATAGCCTCCATGGAGCCTCCAAGACCAACCACTGGAAGATGTGAGACTAAACATATGGATAGAGTAAATGGATCCTGGATTTACCCATCTCTCTCATAAGTGACGCATACAACTTATACTCCAACATCTACAATAAGTAGATGAAATGTTGATGTTTGAAGTCTTCTATCTTGCTTTATTTCTTTGTTCCTCTACTGTTTGCGAAATTGTGACTGAAACTAGATGTTTCAATTCTTCTATCTTGAAAATTTAATTGTCTAGATTTGCTAATTTTAATCTGAGCTTATCTAAGTCAAATATAAATTTTGTACCTTAAATTTAAATACATAATTTGTTAGTTTGACATAAAAGTAATTTATGTCAAATCTATTTCTTTCTACGTCGAATTTGAGGCATTTTTCGTTATCTTTTTTTAGAAATAATTGTATACCAATGTATGATTTGTTACATGTATGAAGTATCACCCCATTCACTTTGAGGAGCGAAGATCATGGAATCTGGTTAGGACAACGAGCATGTCATATTTGAAGGAGACATGGATGGAAGTATGCAATTGCTGCTAAGGAACATGAAACAAAGTCTAATACAACTTTATCATCGAAAGCATGTAATGATCTAAATCTGATGTACCATACAAGTATGGCCTGGACACTTGCCCGAATCTCCCAATGTCTCTCCAAAAGCTGTATGAATAAGGTATAATATGTTAATCAATTAATTATAACGTTATAGTATAATAACATATATCTTTTTAACTACTAAAAATGTGTAGGTTAACTTGATCATTAATGTATGCTGCTATATAATTTTGTAGATAAATTATTTTAAGGAGGCTTTGGGTTCTTTTGGAAGAGCGATTGCAATAAGCAAAGCAAACAAAGTAACACTCTTCCCAGTATGTGTAAACTGTACATACTTGGCTTACGGAGTGTTATAATTATCATATAAAAATAAACTTATAATGGAGATATAAATAATTTCACAGATTTTTTGCATGTGAATGGTAGATCCTTTATGGAGTGGATGCTCTTAACTTACGATAAGTGGCAAGAGGAACTGGATCACATTCATCCCTATCCACTTTAAGAGATGGAATTCTTTGGGGATAGATAATGCATGATCTTGTCTACATACATTATAATCTTAGATTGAAGAAGAAGCATGTGAGGGAGAGGTATGATAAGCAAAGAATATATAAACTCCATTGATCTTGCATATGTCTTCAAGATTCAAGATTCAAATGATGAAGATGAAGACGTCTTGCAGAAGTGGATGGACGATAATGGTGCATATGCGCTTGACGAGAGAGGAGGAAGATCACACGCACAAATTGCCTCAGATTGAGGCATATGTCGAAAGATTATAGGGCCAAGATAAAGTCAACATCCACATCCTATTGGAGGGCTTGAAGATGACGTGTTTGATGACTATATCCACATGGAGGTGATGATGATGATAGTGATGTAGTTCAACAATTCAAGAGGATTCTGGCAGAATGACAAATTCTATGAAAAACATACTAGTTGGAGGGGCTATATATTTGATTATAGATTACATGCACGGGAAATATATATGTGACAACACACCAACTTACATCACGACTATATTCAGAGTCCTCTCTAAGGTCCTGATCCTCCGGAGATGATGGATTACCATCCATATCCTCCATACCCATACAGCCATACCCATACATGCAACAACATGACAACATCACAAGGATGACACATTGATAAAATATTTAATATCTTTGGTTAGATCCATAGAAGTTAAATGAGATTCAATGTTAAACGGTGGAAGTCACAGAGCTATATCAAGTCCTGGAGGCTACAGAGCTACATCAAGACCTTATAGTGTTCATGTAAATGAATCATATGATTAGAGATCCCATAGACAATCACAAAATAAATCACACATTTTTCCCCTCCTTATCTAGGCTATGATTAAATTTGTGGTGAGCTTGGTGGCTATGGTAATACCTCCTAACAGAGTGGTGCAAGATATAACACGAGATATGGGAAACTTGCATATTATTACCAAACAATGCCTCCAACTCAACCTCCATGGATGCCCTCTCATCATGCTCTATCAACTTTATCGCATGGTTCAAAAGCTGCATATTCTTCGTGTAAATGACCTCGTAATTCTACCTTCTCCACAAAAAAATACCCTCCGATTGGTTTCCTTTTACATGTCATATACACTTATATGACAATAGAAAACTACATGGAATATAGAGACCAAATCAGAAGAAGATATGAAGGAGAGCAAACATGACGAATAGATCCTCCCACAGACTTTTGGTTCTGGTTCTTTTGAATTGCTTGGTAAGTATGGTATTTGTGTTTTTTTTTGTATACAGTATGAATTATGAGTTGTATTTGTTATTTCAACTTGTTTATTAATGACTAAAATTCTAAATTCTAATTGCATGCCTTAAAGATTCTGCATATCAAGCTATCAACATGTGCAATCATATTGATAGATGTCGATACTATATAAAACTTGTATTTAGACGATTAGTAAATAGAGATTTTTACCCCACGAACCCTATAAAGTTTGGAAATTACTTTCTTGACTTTTGAAACGACGTAATTCTCCCCTCGACCCCATAAACTTATTAACCCTTACCCCACATACCCTGTGATTAACCCCCATCCATTTACTCATTAAAACTAATCGGATTCTATCGTATTCTTTTACATTACCCATTTTGTTCATCAAAATTACATTGAGTGCCCATCCCCCTCCCCCTCCTCATCTCCCTTTCCCCACCCAGCACCCACCTACCTCCTCGACCTCCGTCACTAGGGCTGTCAAAAAATTCTCAGGTTCGACATTCGCTCAGATTCGGCTCGGTAAAAGTTCGTTTTAGATTCGATTCGAAAATAAACGAACCGAACCTGAACACGAGTTTGGGCTCGATTAAATAAACGAACCGAACCTCAAAAACATAGGTTCGCTCAGGTTCGGTTCGTTAAAAGCTCGATTATATACACTGATACATACATACACATATAAAAATATATACATATATATTGTACATATAAAGAAAAATATATCCTCAAAAATGTGAGGGCTTTCTCTTAAAATTTCCATACATATATTATATATATAATCTCTCAAAATGAAGGGGCTCTTTCTTAATTTATCCAAATCCACCTATTCTAAACCTAACCTAATTTGGTTGCAGGAAAGGAACCCTCCCTCCCTCACGCACGCCGCCCACCCCCAACCCATCCCCTGCGACTGCGAATTTGTCATTCGACCTCGGCCGGCCCCTCACGCTGCCGCGAGGGCGCGACTGCGAGGCCCTCTCGCGCCGCGTCGCGCTGCCACGACTGCGAGGCGGGGAAGCCCTCTCGACTGCGAGGCGACGAACTGCGACTGCGAGGCGGCGAGGCCCTCTCGCACCGCGCCACCCCACGCTGCCACGACTGCGAGGCGGGGAGGCCCTCTCGACTGCGAGGCGGCGAGGCCCTGCTCGTGCCGCGTCGCAAACCCGCGAGGCTGCGAACCTGCGGCTGCGAGGCTTCCCTAAACCCTGATGCTGCCGCGCTGCGAGGTATAATCCTTAAATCTAAGATGTATTTTTTACTATATATTATCATGACTTTGAATGAATGTGGCGTATGTTCTAGTAGTTGGCTTGTATATCCATCCATATAAATATAAGGAAAATTGTATATAAGTTATATAACATACACTATTGAAGTTTTTTTTATCAAAAGACATTAACCAATGCAAAAATACATATATATTTAGCATTATCAATGTTTACTCTAAAACGAGCCTTTAACGAGCCGAACCGAGCCTTCACGAACCTTACTCGAGCCGAGCCGAACCTGAATACAATTTTTATTTTATCGAGCCGAACCGAACCCGAACCTTAAAGTATACTAAACGAACCGAACCGAACCTGGGTAGGTTCGCTCAGGTTCGGCTCGTTTACACCCCTATCCGTCACCTCGCCCTCCTCCCTGACCATCTCCTCCTCCTCCAGGTATGTCATCCTCACCCTCCTCCTCCTCCTCCAGGTTCGTCGTCCTCGCTATCCTCCTCCCCTACCTCCACCTCCTCTTCCAAGTCAGCCGCCATCACCCTCCACCTCCAGGTCCTCACGCCCTTTCCCTCCTCCTCCATGACCTCCACCCTCTCCCTCCACCTCCAGGTCCTCCTGACCTTTCCCTCCTCCTCCCTAACCTCCACCTCCACCTCCAGGTCCTCCCGCCCTCGCCCTCCTCCCAAATCTCCCCCTCACCCTCCTCCTCCCCGACCTCCGCCTTCGCCCTCCACCTCTAGAGTAAAAATTTCTCCATGCAAGCATCTCCAGCTGGGGGGCATCATGGCAGGAGATGACATCACCTCCCTTCAGGCAAGGTCACCATCTCCAAATGAATACCCCGCAACCAGGGTCTCCCAAGGCGGCTGCACCCACCTACGGCATGATTCTAGATCCCTTAGCCAAATCCCACAGCAACCCTTCAAGATCGACGGTCTCCCATCCTCGTCCTCTTCCTCCCCAGCCTCCACCAAGGACCGCCACACCAAGGTCGAGAGTCGGAGCCACTACATCCGAATGCCTGCCACGAGAGCGGAGGAAGAAGCTACAGTTACTGGAAGGAGGGAGGAGAAGCAAGAAGAGAGAGAGTGTGAAAAATACCAACAATTGTATTTTATAGGATTTGATTAACTCGACTTAAACCCAAGCTAGTTAGCTCAAGAAGTCTCAAATTAACGGTCAAATCTATGCGGTAAGACGGAGTAAGTTTACGTGGTCGAGGGGGAATTATGTTTCAAAGGTCGAGAAGGTAATTTACAAAGTTTATACGAGTTGTCGAGTAAAAATCTCTAGTAAATGTGTATATTTATATCTTATTTATTTATTGATAATAACACATTGAAAACCTTAATTTGAAAAAAAACAAACTCATATCATTTCCCCCATTTTAACCAACCGGGCAAAATGTCAAACATGCCAGTGACATGTCACCCATATTTCGTCTCTTATTGCTAATGTATGCAGGTGAAATCGACATTGAGGGCCTTGTTTGGCAATAAGTTGAGCTTTACGCCTAGAGATTATTTCCATCTGGGTCATGCTTCACATGAACACCTATATGAAATCAACCACCCTACAGCCCACAAGTAGGCCCGTCATGGTCCACATACTTCCGGATATCAACATTGCCTTCTCCTCGAAGGCACCTTCCCGTTTAGGCTATAGGACATGTGGTATATGTACTGATGATTAGCCCTTATAAATTGTTTGTAAGCTGAGGTAATCCGAGGACATCATCGTTTTAGAGATATGATGCAGAGTGCAACAACTACATGGCTTCTTCCGAATAGCAAGAACCTCTGCAATATATCTCCTAACTAATACCAAATGTTAAACATATATTTTTTATCATGAAATTTAGTGTATAATATAATTATTTTATATTTGCAGACTAATCTTTCGGGAGAAAGAACCAATTTAAAATAAAGAAAATGAACCATGCAACAAAAAAAGATCAATTTGTCAATCATGCTGGTATAAAGGGCCAGTTTGCGCATTCAAATACTTTATAGGACTAAAAAGTGCAAAATAACCTTCACAAGGCTCTCATGAAGCTCATTCCTAATACAACAATATTTTTATACTTTTTTTAAAAATATTGTAGAAGAGCTAAAACCAACTTAAAATCAAGTTCTCATAGAGGAATAAGGTTCTGAGATTTTTCAGCCGACTAACTACTTAATCAACCAAAGACCTCAACAATCGACTAGAAACTATCCCATAGTCAAATAAAGCATCTACTCATTCAATAACCACCTAAAACTTAGGTCCCTAAGAATATCTCATTGTCAGATTTTAAATTCAGATGACTCATGTGAACTGTTCGATCGATCAAAAATCCACTTAGTTGGCCATTCCAACTTTCAAAAGTTATTGGCTATAATATTATCTTTGATCAAGAACTTTAAAAATCAGTCAAGTAGCGTCTATTTTAATCAATTGAATCATTTTCTAGATATTATTAGCTAATCAATTCAGTTGATTCATTTTTTTAAGTCAGTTTTCATTTAAAATATGACGTGTTCAGTTAAATACTTGACCCATCAGTCAACTAATTTTTTGTACAGTTATATAATTAATTTATCAATCAACTCTCAGTGTAATATTTATATGATTGAATGTTTCAGTCAATCAATTCCAATTTAAGTCGACTAATTTGATTTTGGTTGACCAATGAATTGTGTCAGTCACCCATTCCTGAGCATAGATCGCCTAATGATTTCATGAATGTTTTCTTTTAAAGAGTTGCAATCCCTAGTTATTATCAACATTATACAAGGAATTAAACCGATTCTTTCAAAGATATCAAATGGAATACATGCATGCCCACTCATTGCAACTCCACCAACAATGCCATTTCTCTAAATTGCAAGTGTTGAAGTGATTTATGCTCAAGTACTCTTACATTCACCATATTGAGCAACAGTGCTTCCATTTCGTATTTCTGCGCTCACATTTTCAGCGAATCCTCCTAAAGGCTAAATTTACTCAATTATATAATCAAGGCTCTTTTAGGATTTTGTATTGAGGTACTTGAAGTGAGATGAAATCTTTCTCGGAGTTGTCCACGAAAGGGAGAAGCTATACAAAGGGTTCTGCTACCCTCGTGCTAAATAGCAAAGATAGTGGAAAGAAGCATTCCTGTTGAAAGAGCGAAGAAAGAATCTTATACGATGATTGTAGTTCATGTTTTTTACTGCTAAGTCAGTAAAAGTTCATCACTTTAAGCTTTCCATCATTCTCCTCACTCTCTGTCCGAATATTCAAATTGTAACGGTACCACAACAAATTTAAAAAACTGACATGAGCATGCAAAAGATGAAAACCCGATACAAATTGAGCATCATTCTCTAGATCGTTTCAGTTCGAATCACTTGCTTTCCCAACTGAAATCCGTGAACAATTAAGGATTACATAGAACCAATACCAGAGGGAGGCAGCGGACGCCGAGATTGGTGGGAGGCGGTGAGACCTCGACCACTTTATAAGGGTAATGCTGATGATCCCTCTCCTTCCTGCACTTCACCTCCAGTCCCCCTCTCGCCACCACCGCCGATCTCCACCCCACTGCCACCGCCATTGCCTCACCTCTCTCTCGCTCTCTCCCTCTCTCGCTCTCTCCCTCTCTCGCTCTCTGCTCTTGTGGTTGCCATTGGGGGATCCCAAATGGTGAGGTCGACGGGGAGCGGCTGGGGGTGTTATTACGATTATGTCCCCGAAGATTTCGGAAGGAGGGGAGATCGGATGGTTGTTTGCGGTTCGGGTTTGTATGTGGTGAGGAGGGGTGAGATGGGGTTTTGCGGTGGGACCGAACCGAGATTTTCTTGGAGAGGATCTCCATTCCCAAATGGTCCCTGGTTGGACCGGCCGAGTCGACTATGGACGTATCAAGTGTTCTCATGAGTATGGATAATAAACCTATGGTTCCGGCTTGAAAGACCGACCCACATGTAAACAAATGGACATAGATATAGACGTTATTATATAATGGTATTGGGGACTCTACACCTATGTGTAGAATCCTACACCCATCTCTTATTGTCTATTTTTTTGATTTTTTTAAATAGATATTTAGGGGATTTACTTAGAATATTAAATGAAATGTGTGTTTCAAATTTCATGTAAAACAGACATTCCTAACAGCTCCATTGGAAGAGGTCGATTTCAGAAAATCTTATACCGTTAAAATTTGGTTGTCATGATGGATAAGTTAGAAGTCTCAAAATAAGTTGAAATTTAAATGACGACATGGTGATATATTGTGATCTAAATTCCCCCAAAGAATTACCTCAAGAAAATAAAAAAATGAGAGAAAGAGGTGGGTGTAGGAAAGTTACCTACACATGGGTGTAGGCTCCTTTTTCCCTTATATAATTATCTATTTTTAAATACAAATGTAGATAAAGATATTGACATAGACAAAAACTATATTATCATATCTTTAAAAAATGGGTACGGATATACAATGGATATTGCTCGCATACGTAATATTAGAAATACTTTATAGATTTGCTTAGATATACACGTATGGGACGGAATACACATGATAGAAGTATACCAAATATGCTTGTATTGTAATAACTATACCGAAATGATGGAAGAATGTATTTATATATGGTTAAAAATAAATTCACAAACATATTTATATATGAAAACGGATACAATGCCGATGTTTTGCAAATACCAAAGTGATATATGTATCCCTTTTATTATGGATACGGATACATATGTCAAAATCCATATAAACGGATATGTTGACGGATCGAATACATATATATCTATATTTGTACGCATCCCTAGACAACACATGCAAAAATAATGAAGGGTGAAAACTGGACAACTCGAGTCGGTGAAAGATTTTATTATGTGTAGAGTATTTTAGTTTAAATTATGTATAACATTTTGATGTTGCATATGAAAGAGAATTTCGTGTATAAGCTAAAAATATAGGGCTTGATGGGGGCTGCCCCGTGCCATTTTTCCTCAATTTTTTTATTTTTTGAAAAATATCATATTATATTCATCTATATATCCCTCCAATATGTCATTCGAATTTCATCAGAAACGGAGGCCTTTATGCCCTCCATCTAGAACAGGTCGATTACAATAATTTTTTAGACCGTTAAAATTACATGTTCTAGATGGAGGGATAGGAGTCTTTGTTTCTGACGAATTTCGAATGATGTATTGGAGGGATATATATATATATATATATATGAATATACATGGTGGTGTTTTTTCAAAAAATTAAAAAAAATGCAGAAAAATGGTGTGAGGCAGCCAAGGGACATCCCCATTCTTTCCTAGAATATGTACATTTAATATATATATATATATATATATTACTGATTTCAAGTATATTTAAGTGTGTGTTTGATATATGTTTCGATTTATTTGATTAGTCGAGTAACCACTTTTTCCCTATCGTTGAACCGATTTGAATCCGAAGATCAACCCCATTTAACCTTTTAGGTAAGATTTCCGATTGAGTTTTAAAAACAATGATAATCTCTTCCTTCACCAATTAATTTCGATACATAAAGAGTAATTTTCCAAAGAGCACTTATATATATGAGGATTCATCATGTGAGAGCTAAAACTGTGAGAGCATGAGAGCAGTGAGTATGAACCACTAGATTCTGCTCATCTCTCTCCTCCTCCGATCAACCAAAGAGAGATGACAAAATCTACTGGTCCAGAATATTGCTCTAATCCTGTGAGTGACAAAATTGTGAGAGCATAAAAGCAATGATTCTGAACCACTAAATTCTGTCATCTATCTCTTATTTGATTAGAGGAAGAGAGAGATGAGCAGAATATGTTGGTCCAGACTCACTGGAGATCTCAAAAGATCGTCCCAATACACACACAGAAGATATGCTTCTAATAGAACTTGGACCTTCCATCCCTAAGGAAGACCAACAATCTCATTTATCTATATTTAATCCAACGGTTGTTATTAAATACGTGTTAATATTGTTATTTAATCAATCAAAAAATCATTTGATTGTTGTTCGTTATCTAAATATAGTACGTAACCGGATGAAATATCTAGGTCATTAATCTCTCTCATAATTTGCTCAAATGAATTTCAAAAATCCCTAATCTCTCTCCTAATTTACTCAAATAAATTTCGAAACGCTTAATCTCTCTCCTAATTTACTCAAATAATTTTCAAAACATTTACCCATATGTTGTGGAGCATGCATTTTGTTGATCACGATGACAATGCGTGTGCGAATGTGACGATGTCAGCGTGTGACCAGAGTTGCCGGTGGCGACACATGAGGGTAGTTGACAATGACGATCAATCCTTGCGTACGACGTCGATAATGTTGTAGATAATGGCAACGGGGGGAATCAACGATATTGAGATGATAATTAGGCTCTTCTTTAAGCGGTTTCTAGCACCATGCACAAACTCATGGCAAGGTGGAAGTGGATTGACAGCGACGTGTGTAGATCTTCATGTAGACAACAACAATGACGTATAGATTGGCGATGATTCGTGTAGCACAGTGGTAGCATAAGGAGGCCATGCAACCATTATATCTTATATATTTCCCTTATATTATTTATTTTGTGATGTGTATTATATAATTTTGATGTGTATTATGTCATGTATTTTTACATATCAACTGGTTACGAATGAAAGTTATAGTTTTTTTACATATTTTTTATATTTCATCTGCATTACATTTTTTATATATGCATTATACATTTTGGATGTGTATTATACATATTTAGTTTGTATTTTACTCATCGATTAAGCGTAAATGACTATCACGTTTTTACAAAGAACATTACAAATTTTATTTTACAAAAAAATCATACACTCGTTACAAAGAATCATGCACTAATTGCTCATATTAATTTACAAATAACTGATAACTTTTCAATGAACCACAGATTATAGAAAAAACATACAATCGTTATAAAAAGGAACAACGTATTATACAAAAATGTGTGATGACACAAACATTTGCTCCACGTAATGTCGCCCAGCATAAAATTGAACATTATTTAAATATGTTATTGTAAAAAATACTAAAAATATGATTAACTAAATTTAGTATTTTGAGATATTAAATGATGTGCATAATTAATGCAAAAGATGATGACCAAAATACTCTTTTTTGGCAAATAAATTGATGATGCCATTAGAATTAAATTTAACGGATACAATTGTTGGCCTTCCTTACACATAGAATGACCATGTCTTATTGGAAGGCCTCCTATGTATATGTGTGTATATGTATATGACTGATCCTGTGAGAGACAAAAACTATGAGAGCATGGGATCAGTGATTTTGGATCAGTAGATTCTATCTTCTCTCTCCTGATTGATTGCAAGAGGAGAGAGATCAGTAGAATCTAGTGGTCTAGATTCACTGCTCTCATGCTCTTATAGATTTTGGCTCTCACAGAATCAATGTTGATCTGATAGATAAGATTGGAAAATGACTGAAGGCTCAAATGAGAGAAAAAGTCTACCCACTTCTGTATGGCTAATTAAGTATCATGCCCGCTACTCATTTTCTTAGCGGAGATTTAGTTGGGGTTGAATTTCCGACAATGCTATTCTTGAGAGATTCTTAGAGATCTCTGATCTCGGAGAAAGGCACAGAGTTGTGATCCACTATCGACAAAATCTGATGAATAGAAAGATGAGACTTAAAATGTGGTCCGAATAATCTCACATCACACGTTCGCATGGATTTTTGGCTGCATAAGCCCCCCAAGAGGACCCTCCCAAGCTAGGGAAGCAAGGGTCTGCCAGTTCGCTCTTCCTAATGAATAGGAGGGATGATACTGTGAGAGCCAAAATCTATAAAAACATGAAAGCAGTGAATCTGGACCACTAGATTCTGCTCTTCTCTCTCCTCCTGCAATCAATCAGGAGAGAGATGACAGAATCGTGTGGTCCAGAATCACTGCCCTCATGATCTCACAGTTTTTGACTCTCACGGGACCAACCCCACATATATAGGGTTGATCCTGTGAGAGGAAAAACTGTGAAAGCATGAGAACAATGATTCTGGACCATTATATGTTGCTCATCTCTCTCCTCCAATCAACCAGGAGAGAGATGATATGATCTAATGGTCCGGAATCAATGCTCTTATGCTCTCACAGTTTTTGGTTCTCATAGCCAAAAAATGTGAGGGTATGAGAGCAGTGAGAGTTGACCCTATGAGGGTTGATCCTGGCCATCTCTCTCTTGGTTAATTAGAGGAGAGAGAAGAGCAAAATCTGGTGGTCCATAATCACCGCTCTCATGCTCTCACAGTTTTTGCTCTCATAGGATCCGCCCTTACACACACATATACAAGGAAAAAAGGAAGCTATACCCAGAGGTGCAATCAACGAGCTACACCAATCATTTTTCTTATTGGTTTTTTATCGTCTTGAAGGAAACCTATGATGATTTACTTAGTTTATTGAGTGGAATATGTATTTCAAATTTAATGCAAAACAAACATTTCTAACATGTCCATCTAGATAGGGTCAGTTTCAACAACTATGAGGCCGTATAAATGTGATAGTCTTGATGGGGATGATAGAAGTATCTAATTTAGTTGAGTTTGGCATGAGATCATGGTGATATATGGTGATTTAAATCCCCCTAGGTTTCATTTCAAAAATGTAGAAAACCAATGAAAAAATAATCAGGTGCAGCTAGTTGGCTACACCTACTGGTGCAGCTTCCCCAGTCCCTATATATAGAGAGAAAGAGGGTTGATCCTGTGAGAGCCAAAAGCTGTGAGAGCATGAGAACGGTGATTCTGGACCACTAGATTATGCCATCTCTCTCTTCCACAGCTTTTGGCTCTCATAGGATCACTCCTATATATATTCTTTCCAATACGACTTGGTCCTTCCCGAGTTGAGGAAGGCCATCCTCTTTTCTGTAGAAAACATGATGACTTTAGTAGAATATGTATAAAAATTGTATTACAATGTGCACTTTTTATGTTTGTATTATAATATGTAATTTTGTTTATGGTTTTGTATTTCTAACGTGCATTCTCCTAAAGTATTCGTATTTTTTACAAAAAGATGGTGGCCTTCCTGAAGTCAGGAAGGATGCATCCTATTGGAAGGGTAATTTTCCTATAGGACTTGATCCTTTTATGTGTAAGGAAGACCGACGATCATAGTCATTAGATTCAAATTTAACGGTATGATCAACTTCTTTTCCCAACAGGTCATTTTGGTTATCATCTTTTGCATTAATTACGCAAAGTATTTAATATTTCGAAATACTAAATGTACCTAGATCTAATTTTGGTATTTTTTGTAATACTACATTTAAATAATGTCCAGCTTTGTGCTGGGTGACATAACGTGGAACCGATGTTTGTATTCTCACATGTTTTTTTGTATAATTTGTGGTTTCTTTTTGTGATGATTGTATGTTTTTTTGATATAATTTGCGGTTCATTCAAATTTAATTGATTTTGTAAAATTGTATGGCTATTTGTAGAATACAATTCATATTAGCAATATATTAGCTATTTTTACGTTTTTTTATTTATGTGAAATATGTAATCATTTTTTAATAAAAATGTATAATGCATGTTTTCAATATCCATAATACACATTAAAAATGTATAATACACATCTAAAATATATAATGCACATCCAAAATATATAATACACCTAAAAACTACAATTTTTCATTCGCATCCAATTGATATGTAAAAATACACATCAAATATGTATAATATAAATCAAAATTGTAATAAGAAACATCAAAATTGTATAATACACACGAAATATGTAAAATATAATGGTTGCACGGCCTTCTTGTGCCATGATACACACATCATCATCCGATCTAAGCATTGCCGTCATCGCTTGCATGAAGAACTTCCATGCTCGACCACCTCCTCTGCACGCACCTCCATCCCCTTCATCTTCCTCCTCTTGAATAATACATGGAGCGCTTTATCAGGTTGTCGGTGACATAAATTAGGTATCCACAAAAGATGAGTGCTCCACACGCTTCAAAGATGATGTTTGATGTCGATCCAAATGGGAAAAATATCTGTAAAACAATTGAAGTATTACAGTCAAGATTTTGGTGTCAACATAATAAGGTTTCTACTGCGCACGATGCAAGATTATATTGCACAAAACTGTAAAACCAAAAAGGCTTGATCATACTACTAGTGTAGCTTTGGGTGGAGAGGATTTTGGCGCAGTTCATCTTCACCTCCAAACGCTACCATCGTCTCCGCCAAGATGTTCTGCTTGGAGGAGGATGTTGGCCCCACTGACAATCGATCATGCGAGAGAGAGAGAGAGGGAGGGCGCCGCTGCTGGACGATCACGAGAGAGAAAGAGAGGGTGAACTCACAAGCACTGTCGTCATCGTCGTCCTGACCTTCCTCTTGCCCGTCGTCATCAACACACTAAAATGAAGCCTCGCGATGCAAAAAAATTAGGGTTTCTAATTTTGAATAAGCAATTAAGGTGACGTTGATAGAGTAGATAATTGAGGTGTTCGCATATTATATTTAGATAATGTATAAAGACCCAAATGAGTTTTTACTTAATTTATAAAATAATATTAACATGTCATTAATATCTACCACACGATTAATTACGAATACAGTTGAGACTGATGGTCTTCATTATAGATGTAAGGAGTGTATCTCATTTGGAAAATATCTTATATATGTATATACGCCAAGATGCTAAGGTTAGGATTACGGAAAGATTCATGTTAAAAGATACGAGAATAAAGTTGATTTATGTTATCAATCAATTTTTCCATGAGACAATTATAAAAATCTCAATACAATTTCTCTCTCTCTTCAAAAGAAAAAGCTCTATTTGATTTTGTTTCAGGATTTTTTGTTGTACAAGTAGAGAGTGTAGTTCTCGTAGACTCATATATTACATTAATTTGTATTTAATTTTCAATCCTAAAATAACCATGGCCTTTTTATGCCTGATGGGATTCTCTCTCTCTCTCTCTAAATTCATGTAACCGTTTTTATTATAAGATAACACCAAACGTAAAGCACGCCGACCGTCGGTCTTGTCTTATCTGTTAATCACGTCTCTAACACTAAATATATCCGTAAACATATGAATCAGATCTGGATCCAAACATATTTGGATATAAAATTTGTAATATTTTTTAGAAGATAAGTTGAATGATATAATACAAATAGGATTTGTTGCATGATTAAAATAGGACTGCAATATAAATAAAAAAACAACGAAGGATAATGCATACAATATAAATTAACTATAATTAAGGATTGATAAAGAGGAAGGGTACAGTTGATTATGTAGTGCCCTGACTAATTAAATCCACGATCCAATAATTAATTAAACTAATGGCTATATTTAGCAAAATATCTGTTCTCTCTCTCTCACCCTTACGTCTCTCCTCTCATGCTTCCTATATAAACCAGATCAACATTGACTAAGCTCTAATCAAACTTAACGATACATCTCCCTATTCGTTCTCGTCATGATCATGGCCACAAAAGAGAAGTGCTTCATCTCCACGGCGTTCCTCTCCCTCCTCCTCCTCGCACCGTGCTATGCCGACGATGCGATCGTGACAGTCCGAGGGGTGACCACGATCGCGAGCACCGATGAGAACTTCATCTGCGCGACCATGGACTGGTGGCCGGCGGAGAAATGCAACTACGATCAGTGCCCTTGGGGCAATTCCTCCATCATCCATCTGGTAGAATCGATGTTCTTATTTAATGATGATAATTAACGATGAAATCAATGATTAGGAAATTGGTTTTGGGTCTCTTAATATATGTGGTTTTGATTGCTTTGCAAATTCTACGATTTTTAGTGAGATATTATGAGAGTTAAATTTTATCGAAGATATTCATTATCTTTCCTTCAAAAATGACAAAATTTAACTATATAGAATCGTCTGCATATCTTTGACAATTAACCCTAACTTTGGGATATTTTGCCTTATTTACCCTAATTTTTATTGACATTTAAGAGGTACATGACACTGCTTTTATGTCAATATTAATGGAATATTGTACTAATCAAAGTTTGATTTCTTTCTGGCATTCTAATGTGAAAAAGAAGAAAAAACTATTTTGAGTGTATATATATAATATACCAGTAATTATTTGGTATTTTAAATGTGTACATGATTATTTTTGAGTGTATATACTAATTAGAATATCTTCTACTTCTTATGCAGAGATTGAAGAATCGAATCCTCAACAATGCGGTCAGAGGTAAGAAGATAAATAAACACAAACCAAATTGTAGTAATAATTAATTGGTGTTTAGTTGACTAATCACTTTGTTGATTCCTTCATGTAGCCTTCGGCTCCATGAGAATAAGGCTGGGAGGCTCTCTCCAGGACCAAGTTATCTACAAGGTCGGCGAATACGCGCACCGATGCCGACGATTCAGGCTCGACGATGGCGGTTTGTTCGGCTTCTCCGAGGGCTGCCTGTCGATGCGAAGATGGGACAAGGTCAATGCCTTCCTCAAACTAAACGGGTGCGTATAAATTTCCCTTCTACGCTGTAATCTTTCGAGTATAAGAAGTAAAATGCGCGCAGTAATACGACGCAGGAAGTAAAAATACGTATAGTAAGTTGACATAATCGTTCACTACAATTTCAAATACATAATATACCGTTATAGTGAGCACAATATTATATATATATACGCATGATATAAAAATAAAATAATAATACAAATTGTTTGTAAATTATCATGAAAATTATAGATATAGCCCTATTTTTTTGGGTACTTGCAGAGTAATTACGACATTTGGTCTGAACGCCCTAATCGGAAGGCAAAAGCTAACGGACGATGGGCTCTACGGAGGCAATTGGGATCCAACAAATGCTCGTGATTTCATCAACTATACGATCGAAAAGGGCTACGAAATCGATTCCTGGGAACTTGGTAACATCTTATATTAACTTACAATATAATCGCTTATATAATCTTTAATTAGATCACGTATAACATGAAATTGCATGTTTAATTTTACGTAGGAAACGAACTGTCGGGGAGTGGTGTTTCTGCAAGAGTTGATCCCGAGCAGTATGGCCGAGATGTGCTCGCGCTCCACGGCATCGTCGACGACCTCTATCGCAACTCCACGGTGAAGCCCAAGATACTGGCACCGGGAGGCTTCTTCGATCGCAAGTGGTTCGCAACCTTCCTCCAGACATCCGGTCCCGACGTCGTGGACGCGGTCACACATCACCTCTACAATCTCGGTGCTGGTATGCTAAAGGCTGACTTCGAGAGAGATTAATTACCGTAAACACGTATTATACATTGTGATTACACTTTTGGTTAAGTTCGGAAGCTTAATAGGAGTCATAGTGTAAACATGAAAAAAAGAACTGGCATATTTGAAAAAGTAATTTACTTAATTATCATTTATTCACTAATCGCCGTTAATTAACATTTGACGAAGATTTTCACGTCGATTACGATTGCGTAGGTGATGACCCGACTCTGCTAGACAAGATCCAGGATCCCTACTACTTGTCTCGTGTGGCTCAGACATACGAGGACGTCGACACGACAGTGAAGAACTTCGGTCCCTGGTCGTCGGCGTGGGTCGGTGAATCGGGAGGCGCATACAACAGCGGAGGAAGAACTGTCTCACATACCTTTGCAGATAGCTTCTGGTGAGCTTAATCAGAAATATATGGGCTCATAATGAAACGATTTTGCTTAATTAATATCTATTTTTGGATAATTAGGTACCTGGATCAACTTGGCATGGCATCAACCTTCAATCACAAGGTCTTCTGCAGACAGGCTTTGATTGGAGGAAACTACGCCCTTCTTAATACCACGACCTTCATCCCTAATCCCGATTACTACGGGTAAGAACACTGATTTTGGTTGTGATTAATGTTTTAGAAATGTTAATTAGGCACTAATTACAATTTAGCATTTGAAATATCCAGTGCACTTTTGTGGCATCGGCTTATGGGACAAGGAGTTCTATCCACCACGCAGCAAAACTCCCCATATTTGCGTGTATACTCCCATTGCTCCAAAAACAAGGTTTGTTTTGCATTTTACTGCTTCTGGCCTTTGCTTATCGTTAACTTATTAGCGACGGTCCATATAACAACTAATACTTAAATTCTAACAGCCGGGGATAACGGTGATGCTGATCAACTTATCGAACTCGACCTCCTTCGACGTCTCAGTCGTCAACGACATGAACCTCTATCCAAATGAAAAACAGGAAGCTACTGTAAACGTACGCGAAGAGTATCACCTGACACCGAAAGACGGCGACATCCAGAGCGACGTTTTGCTCCTAAACGGATCACCGCTGAGGATAACCAGCACCAATGGCATACCGATGATGACTCCGATAACTGTAGATGCTTCCTCGCCGATCTATGTCGCTGCACAGTCTATCGTCTTTGCTAGCCTCCAGGATTTCGAAGCTCCTGCTTGCAATTAAGAGTTCTGCCCAGTATATTATAGCATACATAGGAACATTATTCTTTTTCAGTTTTATGCAGTGTGTAATTAGAGGTTTATAATCCCCCCCCCCCCTTTTTCAGAAATCTTTGATGCAGTTCTTTTAATTTGTTTTCTCAATATCAATCCTTGGATATGATCCTTAAATAGAAAAATAGTTAATATTTTAGTACGTTATTACGTTATGGCTTTTATCAGTGTTATTAAAACTGGATCGAAGTAGACAATTCCAGTCTGATCAAATAGCGAATATAAAGCAAGTTTATAAGATTCACCTCTACCTGCACTATGTTCTTGGACGGCATATGAAGGAACACGATATGGATCAAGACTTCATCGGGCTAATTAATGGTTGTTCGGCGCACTTAAAAGCAAAGATAAGAATGATCTCTCTCCATCATAACGTAAACCCCATTACGGTTTCTATTAGGACTAAAAAAGATCCAAGTAATGGTTTACCAGAATGCATTAACTCCATCATTAGAGCTTATACCGCAAACATATCTCTGATACTCAGCAAACACCTATTGCTTCTGTTGCCAAGCCTTCTATTTCGATCGCATGTGCATCCTATGAAAGCACGCCCTGCAGAACCGGGCGCCTTAAGCTACTTATAAGCTTCCTTGCTCGCAAAGATCAAGTAGTTGCAGCGTCTGCAATAACAGAACAGTTAGGTGCATGTGATCACATATACTCATACATGTTGAAATGGGTGGCAATTAAGTTGGCAACTACATGTCGTTAATCGAATCGTAGCATCGAACCGGAGATTGGATTAAACAAAATCTGCATATGATCAAATTTAAATCTGAATGATAGCAATCCAACTGAATGTGCGAAGACCTGGTTTTGATTTTAGTTATACAGTTTTCGGTTGCTAAATACTAGATAAGATTTAGAAACAAGCAAACTATGGCGTGTTTCTAATCAAGTTGGGTTTTGTAACAAACATAAACAGAAAGGGAATATATTACCTCTGGTATAGATAGCTCGAGCCGAAACTTGGAGCCATCGTAATGATGAAGAATCGACCTAAACGAATCCTCTTCCAGGGGCTGGCAAACTTTTCGTACGCGGATCCTTACCTGGTATTTATACACTTTTAAGAATATCCATACTGAACAAGGTAACATATAACAAAATCAACGCGATTTTACCTGTGCGGGAAATCTGGATTGGCAATACTGATCTTCCCAGGCCGTCGGATCGATGTTAAAACCCCCAAAAGATGCAGCCTACGCAGTTCAAAAGATTAAATTTGAAAAGAAAAGATCAAACTTTTCGAAAAAACTGAACAAATTGAATGCTGAACTATACAAAGAACAAAGAATCTGTAAAATTTTAAGCATCTGTCAATGAATTTTTTAGACGTGCATATTGGAAAAGAAAGAAAATTTTATAAGGTTTTAACTTGATGAAAAAGAACTCATTTTCTTCATCGTTGGACTATTTTAGATTCCATAATCTGCACAAATTCATACAAATCATACATGCCGGTCACTTCCTATCAAGCACATGAAAGAAAACCAATCAAGTTCTGTATATACCTCAAAGATCCCGTGTAATTGACGCGTAATGTAGTTGTAGAGAAAAAGAGGCAATCCAGGAGTTATAGCACGCACGGAATCCCGGTATCGTGCCGACAAACCTGAACAAGACCAACATTAGATCTACAATTGCAAGTACAGTTTGCGCTTTGTGATCATGAAGAACAGTTCAAATGGGCAAGTTTCTTTGAAAAAAATAATAAAGACAATTCTTTAAAGAGAGAACTTTCTCGTTGTCAACATGTAATGCTATCAGGCTCTGCAATGCATCGACGCGAACGGTTGGGTTAAGATTGAAGGCATCTCAACACGAAAGCTATTCAAAAGATTGGTGATAGGAAGGAAAGCGTGCCTACCGAACAACTGTCGCTCGAGACCTTCCTGCATGGTATAGTTGTTACAGACGAAGATGTAAGCCCCAAGAACCTCGTTCCTCGGCAGCATTTCAGCAGCAGGCAATGTCATGAATCTTTTCTCCATATCGCTACCGATCTCTCTGTTGCTCCTGATATTTCCATACTGGACACTCGTGTAGTTCCGCTTGGTGTTCATGTCAATGTTCTGAAAGCGGTCTCTGCTGCTGCTGCCTTTCGCAAACATAGAATTCGCAGCATAGCCGGTCTGGTTGGTGCTCTTCTCCATTATATCATTTATCCTGAAGTTCGAATTAATCGGATCGAGACCAAAGGTGTCGAATTGGTTATCATCCAGCCGGATCTTTGCGATTGATTCCAGAGGAGATTTCAGGTGGTCGAGGTTGTTTGTCCCCTCTCTCTCTCTCTCTCTAAATTGTTGGAGTACTTGATTGTACGTCTCCGATATTGTAGATGGATAAATGGATCTCTCTAGGATTTATTTACCTCATCCAAAATTTAGTCCCACATTTACCAGTTTAGATATGCGGAGATTCAATGGAAGCAATATATATACCTCCACACTCATTATATTTTGTAAAGAAAGTGGAATCCAACATATGGTACTTTGAGGCTTCTCCCGTGGTTTCATCCCGCTCCTCAGAGAGTAGGGTTCCACGCAAAAATTTTTGTGTTCTTCATGTTTCATCTTTCTGTTCTATACGATGTTTATCAATTCCGTTTCCACATTCTCTATTTTCAAATATAGTATCAGAGTGGGTCGATTCTCAAGGATTTTATGTTTGTTTTTATTCAAGAGTCAGTTCTTGAATATTATTTAAGATTTGTTTGTGAAGACCAATTGTTCAAAATTCATCTAAGATTCGAGAAGTTCCCGGTGATAAATATATGATTCATCGCCTTTATTCTTTCATTTTGATAAAAATCTTTGGTAAAATATATGTAAATATTCATTAATTTTAATTAATTAACATTCTAATCACAATGGTTAATATTATATATCTAATACTTATTTATCCAAAATAAAATAATAAAGAGAAAAAAGAAAATAAAAAGAAAATAAGGATGGACATAATTATGTACATACCGATCTTAACCCCGAGACCGGGTCAATATTGACTAGGTCGACAAAATAAAAAAGTAAGGGGAGATAAAGATCTTAACCTAAATCGAGACTAAAAATATAATTAGACACATTTTTTACATTATAAATAATTCACCTATTTTATTTATCACTTAAAAATTTTCAAATCAAAATACTTAATTTACAAAAGTTGATCACAAAAATGTATATTATTTTATAAAAATATACGAAAAAAATTCAACATAAAAATAATTAACGATAATGAACCAAAAAAGCCATCAAAACCGACTTCCTGGGTTCATAACTATTTATAGAAAACTCCAAACGGACGAAATTCACTTTAAACTTCATTTTATTAATAATACTATTTATTAAAAATATTTAAAAAATTAGAATAAAATCGTTGAGTTTTGACTTTTGGGCCCTGTTGTACATCTGTACTATATGTAGAAACTTCTCGTATTTTTAATTAATTAACCGTAATTCTGACTAACTTAATTTCTTTTCTAAAAATATTTTTAAAAATATATATAAAATTATAAAAATGTATCCTAAGTCAAAATACAATAAATCCGAACCTCAAAGTTGCTACCTAAATTTTCTAGATCTCATAACTCGGCCATACAGACCCCGAATTGCAAAAACTCAATCTTAAATTTCATATACTATTTTATTATCTACAAAACAACACAGATTTCGCTAAAATCAAAATTAATATGCAAAATGTGTGTTTCATGACCGTATTGGTATAAGGTACAATGTACCGAAACTTATATTATTATTAAATTAATACTCTATATTTAAATTAAAATAAACAATGGTTAATTAATTAATTAATTATTAAAATAATGCTAAGTACGCAATTATTTAGCTATTTACACCTTAATTAACCTAATTTATTTTTAAGTATTTAATTATCCATTTATTATTTACTTATTTATTTTATTTTAATTAATTTGTTAATTCTTAGATTATTTATTTTTTATTTAATTAATTTTTTCTTCTTTCTCTTTCCCATCCTTTCTTCCTCGTTGTATCTACTTCTTCCCTACGCTTGCCGTTGCTTCCTCCCTTTCTCCTTCCTCAGCCAACATCTCCAACCTCCTCGTTGTTAGGTCGTTCGGTCAACAACTCGACGGTGACCGCAGCCACTGCCAGGTGACCACATCCCGTAGCTTGGGCACCAAGTCTCCTCATCCTATATAGCCCTAACTCCATCTTCGGCGAGGAGATCTGCCATAAGCTCCCTTTTTCTTCCGAGCTCCGGAGATAGTCTGTGATAGGGGTTTCTCGTGTCCGTCGAGAGAGAGAGAGAGAGAGAGACGAGCAGTGTGATCGTGCACTGGCTTGAGCATCACTTCGTCACATGAGAGCCTCCTCCCCCGCCAAGAGTTGAGGCAACAATCGTTGGTGATCTTCTGATCTCCGATTCCCAAGCGAGTATCATCCACTCCGGCCATTTTCCAGGTAATTCCCTTCCTTGTTTTCTTCTCCCCCTCCATTTCTCTCCTCGATTCATCTCTTCTCCGTCATTTTCTCTTCAAATTAAAATCATACACCTTCGTCTTCTGAACAATTTCTATTTCATCATCGAAATTCGTATCCTATAATCATCCCTCTTTGAATCCATGCATGTTCACATTCTATCTCTCACCACCTAATCATCCCCAGTCAGCGTACTCTCTTTGTCTGCATTGAGGTTGAGACACTCATCTCGAGTTGATTTTTAATTCACAAGAATAGGTCAAAGACCGGAGTCCAGTTGTGGTTTGATCATCATCGTTTGCACATACAAAATAGGAGCAACATCAACTTTCATTGAAAATCTGAGAATGAATGCCTTGAAACATCATACATTTTTCACATCTGATCAACAACCGTCGCTTAGAAGCTTCAACGCGTAACACCTGCTGCTTGATCCCATCGAGATCCTTCTCCTCTTCCACAATCACCAATCTGCACCACCTGGAGCGTACGGATCGAACATCATTGGAGCATCAGCATCGTTCGAGCAACAGACACGAACACCGAGCAACATTTGATTTGAGATGAAGGTCATTGAGATTTGAGGAGTGCTTCATCGTTCGAGCTTGAAAAGGGGAAGAACATTCCCTCAGTCTAGTTTACATCTCTGTCGTCAATCATTGTTGAAGGCAACATATCATTTCCGTTTGATCAAAATGTGCCACAACGATTCGATGAACTGATCAGATTCGCAAAGCTTCGACACGTGGACACTGTGCTCTATATCCAGCCATCCGTTGTAGCTCGATCAGATGATCACGAGCCTTTACCGTCCCATTGCTTTAGTGCCTCCCGTGCACATCAATTGGGGTCGACCGATACTTTTGGTGTATTTGTAATCAGCCCTCATAACTCTTTGATTTCACACACATATACATATATAACAAACGTACATGATATATCACGAGTCTTCTGTGGATTTTGCACAAATACCCCCAGCATTTTTGATATCTCTGAACAGGTCCAGGAGCTGCTTCTGCACGTGGGCAACCAAGTGATTTCTTGGGATAATTGCACGTGAGCCCCTCGGAACTCTTGCCCACTAGAAATCAGTCTGGAGGGCAGAACCCTCACATGAGTAGCACGTGATTGGTGGAGAATTTGCATATGAACCCCTCCAATCTCTACTATTTTATACACGAACCCCAAATTTCTATATAATTACTTATATATCCCTATACAGTATATTATAAAATACATAATATATAAAACCAAAATGTAAAAATACAATAAAAATATATATCGTACTAAATAAGTTTTGAAAAATTAAAAGATTTTCTATTATACTAAGAATATAAAAAACTTTAAAAAAACATAAAAAATATAAAAAAACTTTTAAAAATTTAATAAAAATTACCTTTAGTATATTTTACTATATTTTACATATTAAATAAAACAAAATAGAAATTGAATATTAAAATCAATAAAAATATAAAATACATCAAAACTTCAAAAATTCATAACTAATTCAATAAAATTCACACAAAAATTCACATCATATCATTTTAAAGAAAATTTCACCTACTTTACAATAAAATAATATAAAAACATTTTGATATCGTTTTCTATTTTTAAAATAAAAAAATCTTTTTCAATAAAAATCTAATTTTCTTCTTAAAAATAAATAAAAACTCATAAAAATTATAAAAACTTTATAAAATTTTATAAAAATAATAAATAATATTCAAACATAAAAATAATAGCATAAAAATTATATAAAAATTACAAAATATTTCCTAAATAATAAAAAATCATAAAATACTTAAAATTCACAAAAATAATATAAAATTCATAAAAATTAAATAAAAATCTAGAAAAATCCTTAAAAATAAATAAAAATTAAGAAAGCCCTAAAACCTTAATTCTCTATAGTTCAATCATAGTTTCCAATAGTTTGTCTCCCTAAGTTCGACACTCCCGTACTTTATCGTTATACATCAAAGTTTAGGAATATAAATAATAAAAATAAATTTTCTGCTAAAATCCACCTAGTCGACACAACAATCGTAGATATCTTTAAGTGCGGTGTAGATTTTTCAGATGGCGTCGTTTTCGAGGAGGCAGCACCAGGTAGACCATAGACTAAGGTCAAGGGTTTTTCTTTTAGCCATCTTATTTTTTCTAGCCTCACGATTTTTTTGTTTCTGATTTGTGCAACACAGGTCGAGTCGCACAACTGAGAACTGAGAAGCCCAATTTTTTTTACCTTCTTGTAAAGAAAAAAATAAAAATCAAGGGAACTTGTCTGTTTTTCTGTTTTCCTAGAAGGGGCCCTATATGGGCTTCCCTAAAGGATATTGGGAAATCCTCAAGCGCATCACGAAAGCGTGATGATCGCATCGAATGCGATCGGGAGTGACTAGTCGTACTAGTTGCTCGATGCAGCGGAATTTAAAATTTTTATGTGATGAAACCACATGATCCAAGAACACTTCTCGGATTATTTCGTTTAAACCACAAGCAAGTAATAGGATTACCTCTTGAAGCGTGGTTGTGATCAAGTCTCTAAACGAAGAGACCTCCTATCTCAAGTCCGATCCGTCGGAGGAGACACTTGCGAGCGTGTTGATGAAACACGTGCTTCTCGCAATTCATGTTGAAGATCCAAGGCACGGATCCTGATCTCGATAAATGAGATACGACGTCTTCTTCACGAGCAAGTTACGCCGAAGTAGACGGAGATCCACGAGCAAACGATCGGGAAGCATAACGATGATGTTGCGGGGATGGAGAATCTCTCTAGGGCATCCATGATGGACGACCACATGAGAGAGATTGAGAGAGTGGGCGCGTATATAGAGAGAGAGCATTCATTAATCATGTCATGTGAAGTGCAATGGATTCCTCTTCTTATATAGGGTTTTGGGAACCCATGGATCCCAATCCAAGGACAACACATAATCAATGGATGAGATTGATTTGTGTTTCTTTCAATGGCTAAGATGTTGTTGTAAAAACACAACAACTAATGATTTAATTTAATTAATTTTCATTGATAAATCAACAAAATTAATTTCAAATTAAATCATCTTTGATAAGAGAAAAGATAATGACGAGAATAAACCAATCTCCTCATAAGACGGGACGGCTACTCTTCTCCTCATGGAGAGTTGTAGCTGTCCACTCCCATTTAGAGGACTTGGTCCATCTCTTCTAATTATCATGAGATCTCATTATCTCATGATATATATCGTCATCTCTTGTCGACAATATTTTCTCCAAAAAATAATCCCAAATTATCTTATGGAAAATATCAATCATGCCATTGAAATTATGTGAATCTTATTCACAACCTAAAACAAAATGTAAATTATATTTTAATTAATCATCCAATGTGAATCCAATTCGCATCAATAATTAATCAACAAATATAAATCATAAATAGCTCTCTCTTATATATTATAAGTCACATTCATAATATATATGATTAATATAGATAGTGTTATCCATATTATTCATATCCATGATAATTAAATCGTATTTAATCATCTTGGATCTCTATTCTCATGTGTCAAAATAATATGAATCACATTCACATTATTCACATCTATGATAAGTAAATCACATTCAATTATCTCAGATAACTCTCCTTATAATATAAATCAAATTCATATTATCCATGATATAAATCACATTTAATTATCAATTTTCTCAATGCTCGGATACACATATCAACAATGAAATTATCCATGAACTCTTTCAAGGATAATGTGCTTTTTCCGCAGATACTTGGAGATAAGGACAGGGCGATTGTATTGTTCCACGTATAGTCACTTGGATTTTGAGATCACATTTCAAATCCAGATCTCGGGCCTCCCATAGATGCTTGATTAAATCAAGAGTGTAAATTTAATCTTCTCGTTGCATCTGAATCACATTCAGATCAATGTCCAACATTTAGACCAAGATCAGATTACTTCGCTACTGAGAGGAGTCACTAAAATCCAAACCCGTTTCATCACTCCCTAGGAATGTAAGCGTCATGGTTATGCAATCATTTATGATCACATCACCCTTAGGTATTCCCATACATGTACATCCTGCATACTGGAAGACTCAGAATAAACCCGAAGTGTTAGATCAACTTTATACTGTCTACTTCAAGGTTTTATCAGTAAGTTTCTCATTTGATCATTGGGAGTTGGTATCGATAATATACTTTCCAAAAGCATATATCATGCCTAGGTCTTGATCATATACTTTCCAGAAGTATATGTCAAACCTACAAATTCAGTTAAGCTTTCAAAGCGAGACGACCGTGCAGAGAATTTGATTCTTCCCAATATGTCATGAGTGAGCTCATGTCTTCCAGTTTAGTAAATGAACATGTATGATCCCTTTGAGAGATCGTATTACTCATATGCCCTTATATGCACACTAGCGCACCGATGTATAGACCTTGGTTAGGTTATCATCCTATTGGTCCGCCAAATGTACATACTTAGACATATAGTTACACATCTGTCTCCGGTCAGAGGATGCGTGCTTGTATCGTGACAGCATACGATATAGGACTTTGGTTATCTCGATCTCGTTAAGTCAACTCTTTGACCTAACTAATCTGACACCTCTGAATCTATATTTCTATGCATAGGACCTACATCAAGAGGTCGGTCAGATATCGGCCTAATTGAGAAAGGATAGCCATCTCCTACTCAAGCTGGAGATCATCTCTTAACAATCACTTGACGTGCTTGATGAGTCCTCAATCTAACCCTTTAGATATTCATCCAAGCACCGGTCTCTATGATTCAATTATTGAATCAACAGCTGTATGATTATTAAGATGGCCATGGTACATAACTCTAATTGTACTAAGGGACCTATTATGCAAATTAGTTATTCTTCATTTCAGATCAGGGAATGATATTTGCAATAACATTTATTGCGCAATGGCTCGCCATGGGCTCGCATATCCAACAATCTCCTACTAGCCCAAAGATCCTTTAATGGGCTAATCTTTAAACCCACACTCATGTGACAATCATAGGCTATTTAGAAAAATAGCTAGGTAAGATGATCAATCACTCTGTTCCCAAAAGACTACGCCGTGTGCTTTTACGGCACTTGCATATCCCCTAGTAATAGTGCTCGTATCCAATGCGAATGCTGCATCTTATGCAATCAATACTCAATCATGTCAGTAATAGTGTCCTTGACACTACAACTCAAAAAATTATTACAACCAGTATGTAATTTCTAATATCCTTATCAGAATACTCTTATTCTTGGAGATCTCTATTCACTGTCTCTAAAGTCTTGTCATCTTTAAAGATATTGTTATTACTTCAATCAAGTGTTCTATCTCCATAGTAGGATTAGTAACATTTTACTACTCCCACTGCATGGCAGACATATGACTTTTGTAAACATCTAGCATACTTTCAGCTTCTCGTAACTGATGCACAAGGGCAATCAGTTTTAGCATTCACTTCCTCAACTCTTTGAGGTGCTATCCCTTTAGATAGGTCAGCACCATATCTTATGGGTTGGAATCCTTTCTTGGAATTTTCTAGAAAATGGAAATGTCCAAGGTGTATCATTGATGTGACGGTCCTAATACCCTCTTCTCTTTGCTTCTGAACAACTTCAGAACCAAGATCTTAAGAGGTATCCTTGAGATCATATGTCAAGTTATTGAACAATCAGATTATAAAACACTTATTATTATCCTTGTATCATTCCAAATGATTGAGATATCATCTATATTTAGCATGATGAACACAATGGCACTCCCACTAAGCTTCACATGGTTTATCAAGATTATATCTGAAATCATAACATTTACGATTTCATCAAATCTTATGTTCCAGCATCAATAAGCTTATTTGAGTCTATAGATAGAGCTCACTAGCTTGCACACCTTGCTTTCCTCAACCATGAAGCCCTGGGGCTACTTCTTGTGAATATCCTCAGAGAGGTATTCATAGAGGGATGTAATCTTGACTTACATCTTGAAGATGTCAAAGTCAAGTTATGTAGCTATAGTTAGTAATATTCTGATGGGTTTAAGCATGGTCACTGAAGAGCAAGCCTCATCACAAGCAATGTCTTCTCTTCCGATGTGTAGCTCATTGCTACGAACCGAGCTTTGAAGGTCTCTACCTTCTCATCAGGTTCCCTCTTTCTCTTGAAGATCCATTTACACCTTAATGGGTCTAACCTCTATAGGTGGACCCTCGAGGGTTGATATACAACACATGCATTATGTATCCAACTGCAAGTACAATATCTGGATCATGAGTCCCATCCATGATATTTTACTGGTTATTATTGAGTATAACATTGAGTGGGTTTTATGAAGGATTATCTGAAATAAGAAATTTCCATAAGTGTATATATATTATATATACATATTTAACTTTGATTTAGGAGTTTTTATATCAAAGTTGTCTTGCCTTGTCAACACTGAAAGTTCATTCCCTTAATCACTTTCAATGTAAGAGAAATACTTACCAGTATATCTCAGCAAGATCTGGGATTTTCTTCCTTATATTTGTCACATCCCAATAATATGAGAACTTGTGACTCCGATAAAAAGAAGCAGGAACACAATCTGCCTTGCAAGTCCAACTTGCATCTCCCAATTCGGTCTTTAACACCCGGACCTACCAACCCTAAGGCGATGGTGACCCGTCAATAATTGAACCAACCGTCAACAGGAATAGAACTCGCTATACACAATCCAATATCGCCCCAATAATTTGAGGACCTGATATTGGGGTCACTACGTATACGGCCTTACTCTTTCGAGAAGAAAAGAGCTCGATCCAGATGCGCTTGCATACATGAGCTATCACTTCGGACATGCGTCTCCTACATACAATCCCTGGTGATGGAACCTCCGCCTTGACGGGAGACCATGGATGTTACTTATGTGATCCTCCACCTCTTATTCAAATTCAATAATTAATTATCATGAATCACATTCATGTAATTAATTCTTCCAAGGGAAATACACATCTATTCATAATAGAGTGTATCAATTGGATATAATCAATTTAATCATATTAAACTAATTATATATCCAATCTTAATCAACAAACTTAATTATTTATTGAATATAAGGTATAATATCAAAGTGTATTATTCGAATTTTAATAATTAGAAAAATATACCTTGATTTCTCCTGCATTATTGAGTCTCTACCCGCTATGACTAGCCAGTACCGACGGGAGTGGGACAGACCGCAATCGGTGCGATCTGCTACCCCAACGCTCCCCGACTAGACACCATATCCACCTCATGAAAGGATAATACCAAATCGATCATTGTATACTTGAGATGATAATCGGTTTTTCAACTGAAATTATACCATATAATATTCATCAAAACCATTTTGATAATATTATAAGGAGATTTGCTAAACAAATTCCCAATCCTTTACAAGCAACAAGGTTTTGCATGTAAAAGTTGTCCTACAACTATTGTAGGAGAAACTAGAGTTTTCATAAAAACATTGTTTGTTGGAAATTTCATATTAATCAATTGTCATCAAGATCAACTATCTTATCATTTTGGTTAATGCAATGTACTTCAAGGAAATAATTATCATCTTTAAATATTTCACAAATATTTATCAATAATCATTTTAGAAAACTAAAAATTAATGAACATTAATTTATTTGAATGACAATCACAAGGTTCATGATCAAGTTTGTTAATTTCAAACAGTGACCCCTACTCACTAAAATTAACATAACTCGGTCAATTTAAATCCAATTAATGAAAACTAAATTTTATTTGTTTGACAATTTGATTTAAAACAGAACCCAAATGATAATTATGCATTTCCAAGCACTTAGCACATGTAATTAGCTCTTTAATTACGTCACTAACCGCCATCCCTGAAACAGTGGACATATGGTTATTAAAAAGATCATAACTTGAGTTATCAGATTTCAAATCACGCAAACTCAAATTCCACAGTTTCCTTATTTAATGAAGAACATTATCTAAATTAAAAATTCGTGTTTAAACATGTTACATAGGGTCGAAATTTTAACAAAAGACAGGGCTGCGAAAATTGAAATGCTAAAATCTTCACGAACCCAATCGAGCCCAAATCTTTGTAGGTTCATGGATCTCATCCAAAACCTTCGACAACCTGGCTCTGATACCGCTTGAAGGATATTGGGAAATCCTCAAGCGCATCACGTAAGCGTGTACCAGTTGCTCGATGCAACGGAATTTAAAATTTTTATAAGATGAAATCACATGATCCAAGAACACTTCTCAGATTATTTCATCTAAACCACAACACAAGTAATTGGATTATCTCTTGAAACGTGATTGTGATCGAAACTCTAAACGAAGAGACCTCCTGTCTCAATTCCGATCCATCAGAGGAGACGCTTGCGAGCGTGTTAATGAAACACATGCTTCTCGCAATTCATATTGAAGATCCAAGGCACGGATCTCCTGATCTCGAAAAATGAGATAGGACATCTTCTTCATGAGCAAGGCATGCCGAAGTAGACGGAGATCCACGAGCAAACGATCGGGCAACATAACGACGACGTTGCGGCGATGGAGAATCTCTCTACGGCATCCATGATGGACGACCACATGAGAGAGATAGAGAGAGTGGGCGTGTATAGAGAAAGAGAAAGAGAGAGCATTCATTAATCATGTCATGTGGAGATCAATGGATGCCTCTTCTTATATAGGATTTTGGGAACCCATGGATCCCAATCCATGGACAACACATAATCATTGGATGAGATTGATTTGTGTTTCTTTCAATGGCTAAGATGCTGTTGTAAATACACAACAACTAATGATTTAATTTAAATTAATTTTCCTTGATAAATCAACAAAATTAATATCAAATTAAATCATCTTTGATAAGAGAAAAGAAAATGAAGAGAATAAACCAATCTCCTCATAAGAGGGGACGGCTACTCTTCTCCTCATGGAGAGTTGTAGCCGTCCACTCCTCTTTGGAGGACTCGGTCCATCTCTTCTAATTATCATGAGATCTCATTATCTCATGATATATATCATGATCTCTTGTTGGCAATATTTTCACCAAAAAATACTTCTAAATTATTTTATAAAAATATCAATCATGCCATTGAAATTATGTGAATCTTATTCACAACCCAAAATAAAATGTAAATTATATTTTAATTAATCATCCAATATGAATCCAATTCACATTAATAATTAATCAATAAATATAAATCACAAATAGCTCTCTCTTATATATTATAAATCACATTCATAATATATATGATTAATATGGATAGTGCTATCCTTATTATTCATATCCATGATAATTAAATCGTATTTAATCATCTTGGATCTATATTCTTATGTGTCAAAATAATATGAATCACATTCACATTATTCACATCTTTGATAATTAAATCACATTCAATTATATCAGATAACTCTCCTTATAATATGTATCAAATTCATATTATCCATGATAATTAAATCACATTTAATGATCAATTTTCTCAATGCTCGGATACACATATCAACAATGAAATTATACATGAACTCTTTTAAGAATAATGCGCTTTCTCTGCAGATACTTGGAGATAAGGACAGGGAGATTGTATTATTCCACGTATAGTGACTTGGATATTGAGATCACATCTCAAATCCAAGTCTCGGGCCTCCCATAGATGCTTGATTAAACCAAGACTGTAAATCTAATCTTCTCATTGCATCTGAATCACATTCAGATCAATGTCCAACATTTGGACCAAGATTAGATTACTTCTCTACTGAGAGGAGTCACTAAAATGCATACCCCTTTCATCACTCCCTAGGAATGGAAGCGTCATGGTTATACAATCGTTTATGATCACATCACCCTTAGGTATTCCCAATACCTGTACATCCTGCATACTGGAAGACTCAGAATAAAGTCGAAGTATTAGATCAACTTTATATTGTCTACTTCAGGGTTTTATCAGTAAGTTTCTCATTTGATCATTTGAAGTTGGTATCGATCATATTCTTTCCAAAAGCATATATCATACCTAGGTCTTGATCATATATTTTCCAAAAGTATATACCAAACCTACAAATTTAGTCAAGCTTCCAAAGCGAGACGACCGTGCACGGAATTTGATTCTTCCCAATATCTCATGAGTGATCTCTTGTCTTCCGATTCAGTAAATGAACATGTATGATCCCTTTGAGAGATCATATTACTCATATGGCCTTATATGCGTACCAGCACGCCGGTGTATAGACCTTGGTTAGGTCATTGATGAATCCGTGATTCATCATCGCAATACGCGCCTCATCAACAGCCGTTGGATCTCCAGATCCAACGACTATTGGTCGTCGTCAACCTCGCGACTTCCTCTCCCCCACGATTTCCACCTCGCGAACCTCCCTCGCCCTTCCTATTTCCCTCGTCTCCCCCGACTACCGCTTACTAAAGTTTTGGGGTGTGTAACGGAGCAAAACATGGCTCAATCAAGCAAGCAAGACCCTTAAATTCACCAACTCACACATGAAACCAACCGAAGTTGGTTGATTATCTTGTCAGTTTTATTGGTGATAAAACATTAGATAATTACGCGGAGAAAAATGTGAAATGAAAACCAATGTGTAACCGAGGGTGTTGCTCTCCCAAAACCGATTTTTACTCCATTTTTTGTTGACTTGCAATTAACAGTCCCAATTTTATTTTAGGTTATCACTGAATTATGGTTAGCCCAAAAATCAAGAAATCATCGTCTACCGCTCATTCCCTTTTTCCATTAACCTAGGTGATCAAGCCAGGAAAAAGAAACCGAGAAAAGCCATGTATTCGATAAAAACTGCGATCTAGGCTAAGCGAGAAATCATGCAGTGATTTGGCGATAAATCTGTGAAAAACTTGGGCCGTTTTGAAAACCGAAATCAATATGTATGCAAGTCGATAAAAGCCGCACCTAATCATGCATCTATTAGCGGGAATGATTTTCATTAATTTTAGCTAAGTGAGGCGAGATTATGTGCGTCTAAATTTTAGTATGTCCTACCTACGAGCAAGCACGTAAAGATAAAAATGAAAACTGCTCAAAGAGCCGCATTCAGGTTCAGAGGAAGGCTTGGGCTCGGCATTATTCATATGGTATTTTTGATTTTTGAAGGCTTAATTGGTCGAGTTTGAGAAAACTCAAAACATGAAAGTTGTAGATCTTGATGAGATCTACAAGTTTCATGTTGACCAAAACTGGAGATGAGATCAAATAAAGACCCATAATATTTTTGAGGGTATTTTTAAGTCTAAAAATACCACGAATTTTGATTTTTCCAGGCACGTGCCATCCAGGTTCAGAGGAAGGCTTGGGCTTGGCAGAGGCTCAGAGTCAGCTTCGGCTAGGCTCGGATCTTGGTTCGGGCTCGGTGCAGGCTCGTAGGAGGCACGGTGCATCCATGCCTGAAGGCTCAGACGCTAGGCTCGGTGGCGCTCCGTTGATGACACATGGCGAACTGGTAGCCATTGGATCGTGAAGATCCAACGGCCTCGGGAGGAAGAACGGATCGTTGACGTAGCTGCATCGTGGCTGTTGGATGAACTCCGGGGCGGAGCATCCAACGGCTGCTGCTCCTTCTCCTCCATTCGCAGCTGGCGGGGGGAACCGAGCTTCGGCGAAGGAGCTCCGGCTCCGCCGCTCGCCCTCGGCCATGGTGGACCTCCCTCTGGCTCACGGAAAGATCGCCGATGAAGAATGGAGCTCGGAGAAGACGCTGGCGTCGTAGCTCAGGCTATCGGAGCTGCGATAGTGACAGCGGAGCTCGGCCGAATTGCTCCGGCGAGGCTCCCGATCAATGAAGTGCTCGAAGACCTGCACTGTTAGTCGATACAACCGAAATACAAGGGAGTGTGTGCGTGAATGAGACGTGAGCTCGGTGAGCGAAGAACGGGAAAGCTCGAATGCTCCTCCGCCGTGAGGGCGGAGGAGATGGGTCGGACATGGTCCGGGAAGCTGGAGGAAGAAGAACGTGGTCGGAAAGTGGCGCGGGAAAGGGGGTTGCGACGTGGAGCTATTGAGATGGTTAATGGAGGTCGAAAGCGAACGAAGCATCCTAGAAAATTAAAAGAGATTAAAGCAAAAGACAAGAGAAGAAGAAGAACTTACCGGAGATCGGGCGGCGCGGATTGGCTTGTGCGCGAGCTCCGAGGAGGAGCCCTGGTCTTCGCTGGATCCCTGCAGCCACTAGGGACAGCTCGAGCGGACGCGAGCGCGCCGCAGCTCCGCCATGAACGGTGGAGGGTCGCACCGGGGGCAGTGGTCGTCTTCGCTCGATCCTCCGCCTCCCCCTGTCACAGGGAGACGGAGGAGGGTTGGGCCATGCCCCTACGTAAAGGCGGACGAGGCAATTTGATGGAGGGGCGGTGGATTTAAAGCTCGAAGGTGCTGGTTCCAGTGAATGAGGTCGTGGTTTCGAGGGAGGTGTGGAGCGAGTGGAGATAGCTTCGTGGGTGGAGGTTGTGCTCGCGAGGGTCGTGGGTGATGGAGGAAGAGCGTGGGGCAGTTGGCGAAGTAAGCGGTAGTCGGGGGAGACGAGGGAAATAGGAAGGGCGAGGGAGGTTCGGGAGGTGGAAATCGTGGGGGAGAGGAAGTCGCGAGGTTGACGACCTCGCTTAGCCTAGATCGCGGTTTTTATCGAATACACAGCTTTTCTCGGTTTCTTTTTCCTACCTTGATCACCTAGGTTAATGGAAAAAGGGAATGAGCGGTAGACGATGATTTCTTGATTTTTGGGCTAACCATAATTCAGTGATAACCTAAAATAAAATTGGGACTGTTAATTGCAAGTCAACAAAAAATGGAGTAAAAATCGGTTTTGGGAGAGCAACACCCTCGGTTACGCATTGGTTTTCATTTCACATTTTTCTCCGCGTAATTATCCAATGTTTTATCATCAATAAAACTGACAAGATAATCAGCCAACTTCGGTTGGTTTCATGTGTGAGTTGGTGAATTTAAGGGTCTTGCTTGCTTGATTGAGCCATGTTTTGCTCCGTTACACACCCCAAAACTTTAGTCCCTCCATTTCATCTCCGAAGATTCAACCGCTCACTTGTAGATCCATTCCTCTTCTTCGTTCACCTTGGGTCCCTCCCAATATCAATTCCCATCTTTATACTTAGGCTAATCTCAACCTAAGTATAGGGGGGACCCGAGTCCCTGTGATTTCTCTACTCATCTTTCCTTGCCTTTATACTGAGGTTATTTCTAACCTAAGTATAGGGGGAGCCCCTCTTAGCTCCCGTATATTTCTCTACACTTAAATGGACCTATGGACTCGTATCATCTAGTGCTATGAGGACATAACAAAGTTTAAGGATAGAGGGGTATACCGTATATACACTTTACTTACTTTAGCTATAATCTGAAAAATTTGAAAAATTTAAAACTTTTTGGCTAAAGTAAAATTCTTTGGACTAAGAGAACTCAAATGATTTCACGGCTTTTCTATACTATGTTACACTATTTTGATAAAAATATTTTCGAAAATGATTTGAAAAATGAGTTTTTCTTGTTTTGAAAAATCTTTTTGAAAAATGTTTTGAAAATCTTTTATTTGTGTGACATGGTTTTGAAAATCTTTTATCAAGGGAAGTTGAGTCTAACATATGTTTTAACTTTAACTAAAACCCATAAAAATGAGAAAAATTCAAAAAAATGTTTTTGAATGAAGGAGCTGGATTAAACCTCTACACTTACACTTTCACCCAGGATCTGAATTGTTCAAGGTAGCTTGATTTATGAGGTCTTTGAGATTTGCGGTTAACCAGCCTTAGCCATCAGGGTCTTTGACTTAATCATCCACATTCCCCTAGGTTTCTAGATTTGCATGTTATATTCCATGCTTAGTCTCAGACATAAAGAATATGATCAGCACATCACTTGCACGACTGCGGTTTTTGATTGAGATGAGTTGACTTTTCACCTGAGGAATTGGGATGAGGGATTCGAGTCTGGATTTGATCTAATGATGCTCGAGGATGGGATAAAATCTTTGAAGGCTTCATGAAACCTGAGTGTCGGCAATTTTAGCCAGTATGAGAACTTGGTTCTTATACTAATCTCTTGATATTGACCTAAGTGCCTGGGTGTGAAATATATATAAAAATTGTTGATCAGTGTGCGCCAACTCTCGGTAAAAGCAGTGGAGCTAGCCACAAATTATACGAATGAAATTCCAAAGAAAAGCTCTCATCCCACCAAATCAAATATCAAAGAGCTTCCACCAAAGGCGAGCGCTCCCAAACTTTTCAAAGTGTCCACTTGGACCACCGCTATTAGGACCAGGAGTCGGGCTTGCACCAAAAAAGGGCTCTGCATCGTAAATGCTATAAGTCTGGGTGTCGAAGGTACGATAGGTACTCAAAAGAGACACACCCCGGTGTACTCCCAGGAAAACAAGTGCAGACGGCTCCAACTTCTCTTGACGGACGCACTGATCAACACCAAAAAAATGTGTTGCGTAAAAGGCACTAGAGAGAATCCTTGTTCTCTTATTGCCCGACCTTTTAGGCATCAATTTACTTCTCACAAATCTTTTAAGGTCGGGAAAGTGCTCAATGGCCATTATTAAGGGAAGCTCGCAAATCAACTTTCTATCCAATGCTTCCCTAACCGTAGGATCCAATTTTTTTTAGATCTTTTCCTTTTTCATTTTTATGGTATTTTCTGAGTTTTCAATTTTTTTGGTCTTTTTGGTAGGTGAAGGAGGACTAGGAGAATGTACAGACTCTGGTTTGGAGGGAAAGTGCTTCGTAGAAGAGGAAGGTAGAAGGGACTCCAGCTGTACATGATGTGTGGTCAATCCGATGTCTTCCAGGTTTTCAAGATTCAATCCGCGAAATCCATGATCCACATTCCTACCTGGACTCTTAATCAGCCTACCAATGTCATCCTCAAATAAGTTATCATGACACATCATGAGAGAAGTCTGTGCAATTGGAGGATACTGCTGAGAACTCGGGCTCCTATACTCAACACACCTTGACTTAGGCGTGTAATACTGGGTTGAGTATGACCCTTCTGTATGGCAGATGTTGGTCGGAGCCTCATAAGGTGGAGTCAGTAGACAGGGAGTATGTAGATCGGTCTCATGAGTCCAATCCCCTGTATATGTCGGCTCTCTGAATGGGTGATATGAAGGTTGGTCAATTTGGTCCCAGTTGTCGGATGCATGGGCAGGCGGAAGCGTACGGCCGAGATTGATTCTTGAGTCTGATCGAAAGGCCGAAGAGCGTCAAAGGAAGAAACGGTCGAGATGGAAGATCGGGGGTGCGATCGGACGGCATCAGTCGTGCCACGTGGCACACTCTGGTGCGAGCGCTTACGTGCGGTGCAGATTAAGGGCAAGGATGATCAGACGGTTGAGGAAAATAGGCGCGTGTGGAGAGGACTTACCCGTTGGATCTAGAGATGATCCAACGGCCCTGGTCAAGGGTGGATGGGACAAGGAGGAGCGGGCCACGTGGCTCACCCAGATCGGGCCACGTGGCCCAATCAGATTATTCATATGGTATTTTTGATTTTTGAAGGCTTAATTGGTCGAGTTTGAGAAAACTCAAAACATGAAAGTTGTAGATCTTGATGAGATCTGCAAGTTTTATGTTGACCGAAACTGGAGATGAGATCAAATAAAGACCCATAATATTTTTGAGGGTATTTTTAAGTCTAAAAATACCACGAATTTTGATTTTGCCATTTTTTTGTGGTTTTTAATTTATTTGGGACTATGATAATTACAGGACATTAACTGGGTGTTATTGACATATATTTAAGTAAGGGGGTTAATAATAGAAAATAAAGATGATGAAATCGAGTTTCATCACCCCCCTATACTTAAACTATGCTCGTCCTCGAGCATTAAAAAGAATGACTAAGTTAGATTAACCCCCTTGTGCATGTGCATACAGGATCTAATCTGATCAAGTCGACTCGACTTTAGAGATCCAAAATTCTAGAGTTCAACCCAACCTTAATCAAGAGGTATCCAATTCCTCTAATTCTCTAGACTCTCTCTGATATACATATAATCTAAAGGATATGACATTTAGTGTTGACCACAATTTTGAGAGTAGAGTCAAATCTTCACCCAAAGTCTCGGTCCAAGAAATTCTCCTAAGGACCCAATCCTCAACACTAGGGAATAAATCCAATCTTGCATTCAGTCCACCGTCTCTTTAGTTGTCAGACTTAGAAAAATGTAGATGGCAGGCCAATAATGGAGGGCATGGGATTGTGTCATTTCTTCTCTCCCTCTCATTGGAACAAGGATTCTCTCTAGTGCCTTTTATGCAACACATTTTTTTGGTATTGATCAGTGTGTGCCAACTCTTGGTAAAAGCAGTGGAGCTAGCCAAAAATACTACAAAGCAATGAAATGTCAAAGAAAAGCTCTCATTCCACAAAGTCAATTATCAAAAGAGCTTCCACCAAAGGCGAGCGCTCCCAACCATTTCAAAGTGTCCGCCTTTACATAGGGGCATGGCCCAGCCCTCCTCCGTCTCCCTGTGACAGGGGGAGGCGGAGGATCGAGCGAAGACGACCACTGCCCCCGGTGCGACCCTCCGCCGTTCATGGCGAAGCTGCGGCGCGCTCGCGTCCGCTCGAGCTGGTCCCTAGTGGCTGTAGGGATCCAGCGAAGACCAGGGCTCCTCCTCGGAGCTCGCGCACAAGCCAATCCGCACCGCCCAACTCGCCCCGCGCCGCCCGCTCGGCGCCGCCGCGGCCGGCGCAGGCCGCGCTCCCCCTCCTCTCCGCCGAACGCTGTCGTCGCGCGCTGCCTTCACCGCCGACTCCTCCGCCGAGCCAACCTCCCTCTCCTCAGCCCGCAGCCGCCTCCAGGAGGCCACGCTGCCCTCTCCTCCAGCGGTGGCCGATCGCCGCCACCCGTCTGATCGCGCTGAGCCGACCTTCCTCAGCCACCAGCCTCCTCGACCCTCCTCGCAGCCGCGCGTGGCCGCGCCGCCGCCGCCAACCACGCCCATCTTTGGGTTCTTCCACCTGCGAACCAAAGGAAGAAGAAAGGTGTTTTTGTTTTTTATGTAAAAAATGCAGTTTGTTTATTTCATGTTTCAGTAATTGCATAGCATTCCCTGTTCATAACTTGCATTGTAATTTCACTTTCTCTTTTTGCACAATGACCCCTGTGTTTGACTTTTTATTTGGACATCAACCTTGCGTCATTTTATTCAAGGAAAAATGTTATTGTGTTGATCAACTTATTGTCTACCATCTGAAAATTTAATTATATTTTTGTGAGATATTGTGAATTAATTAAAATTATGCAACTGAACTTTTGCATATTTTACCCAATCTGGACTCTTAAATTTATATCTCACACACGGTTGCTCTAAAAATTCCACAAAAATTATATGTGATGCCTTGATATTGTTTAACTTACTTTCCAAATTTCATCTAAAATGGAGATGTCCTGTGCCTGAAATAAATTGTAGAGTGTTTTTAGTATTTGATTTTATTTAAATCCACGTATATCTTTTTTATGAAATTTCAACTCTCCTGGATTCTACATGACAATATCTATTTGAGATAATTTGCTCTCTGACTAATTTGATAACGTGGATTTAATATAAATTAATTACTCATTACCACTCTGTTTTCACTAAAAAATTCATTAAAAAATTTATAACTTGTCAAAAAATTCCAAAAAAAATTAATGTAGTCTTCTTGCATCATGTTTTAGTTCCAGTAATTTTTTTCATAATTTTTGCTTACTGTTTATGTGAGAAATTGCGAAAAAACCCATAAAAAGTGTGTATTTTTATTTGTTGCATTTTAACCCCGAAAAATACAAAAAAATGTGTTTTGCATTCCTTGCTGAATTAGGACTTTAGAAAAAATATAATTTGGCTGAATTGGATTAATTTGACAATAAAATTAATTTGGCCTTATTGTACGCTTTCTTAGTGTCGTAATTCACTTGCATTTGCCTTTCATCTTTATTTTTGTATTAAAAAAATCTTAAAAAAATACCGCATTGGATATCTAGACCTAAATTTTTGAATGAAACCCGAAGTTATTCCTTTGCCTCCCTGTGTTCGACCCCGGACTTGCCCGGGATATAAATTAAGCCGAGACACTCTTCACGGAGATTCTTTTCTCGGTTCTGACCGAATCGCTAAGTACACGTACCACAACGAAACCGAATTAATTACCGTATTTAGCGGCTCTTCAGATGAGTTCCTTCTCTGGAACATCGAAGGTAACCTTCTTAGTCGGTTTTCTAGGACCTGAAGCATCAAGAGGAAGAGGAGATTGATACGTCTTAAGGAGTTCGGGGGAACACCTCAAGGAATCAATACCCGTCTTCTTCTTACCAGATGACCGACTAGAGGATGGAGCAACCGATTTATCAAGATTGGTCAATTTGGTCCCAGTTGTCTCTTTCGGTGTAGGTCGTGGATGTAGTGAGGCGTTGACCAGAGGTTCATCATCAGATGAGTCACCATATGCATTGTAGTACTCCTGCAGGATCAGCACACGTCTCTGGTAAGGCATAGTGTTCTCAGTTGGCTTGGCATTGATTGGCTCGTGAGTTAGATCATCTAAATAATCAAGGAAATCAGTAATGATCATGTCCGACTCAAATACAACTTCTGATCGTGAGTCCTCTCGAGAAGGTGTCACGGTGGTGGTAGTGCAAGCAGTGGGTGGTGTGGAGGTGTAGGGAGTCTCTGAACCAATGGTCGCCTGGACAGTCGGTATCGCAGGTGTAGTAGAGAGACGGGACTCAACTGTCTCTCGAAGGTCACGACTGTCTGCCACTTTTCGGATTACCTTGGAATATCGTGTGTCCTCAAAGATCGGGTGAGGTCGGAGTGGTCCCAATGCAGTGAAATCGATATCCCTAGTCTCGCAATCTATAGTTGCCTTAGCCAAGGCTAAGAACGGCTTCCCAAGAATGATCGGAGACCGGGTGAACTCTCCTTGGTGCTCAATGTCAATGATCGTGAAGTCTATCTCCAATAGAGCACCTTGGAAAGTGACGATGACTGAAATGGTTCCTCTCGACCGTTTAACAGACTGATCCGTCAACTGAATGATCTCTCTTGATTTCTTGGCAGATTCGAGTTTGAGCTTGGAAAACACGGAGGTCGGGAGGATATTAATCGGTAAGTCATCATCGATTCTTGCATGGGTGAATGAGGTATCTTTGATTTCACAATCAAATCTAGGTAACCGCTTTACTCTGCGGCTCTTGGTTTTTCTCCCTATCATCAAAGACGTGACCATAGAAACTATATGTATCTCAGTTCTTGTTCATAACTTGCATTGTAATTTCACTTTCTCTTTTTGCACAAAGACCCCTGTGTTTGACATTTTATTTGAACATCAATCTTGCGTCATTTTATTCAAGGAAAAATGTTATTGTGTTGAGCAACTTATTGTCTACCATCTGAAAATTTAATTATATTTTTGTGAGATATTGTGAATTAATTAAAATTGTGCAACTGAACTTTTGCATATTTTACCCAATCTGGACTCTTAAATTTATATCTCACACATGGTTGCTCTAAAAATTCCACAAAAATTATATGTGATGCCTTGATATGTGTTTAACTTACTTTCCAAATTTCATCTAAAATGGAGATGTCCTGTGCCTGAAATAAATTGTAGAGTGTTTTTAGTATTTGATTTCATTTAAATCCACGTATATCTTTTTTGCGAAATTTCAACTCTTCTGGATTCTACATGACAATATCTATTTGAGATAATTTGCTCTCTGACTAATTTGACAACGTGGATTTAATATAAATTAATTACTCATTGCCACTCTGTTTTCACTAAAAAATTCATAAAAAATCATAACTTGTCAAAAAATTCCAAAAAAAATATTGTAGTCTTCTAGCATCATGTTTTAGTTCCAGTAATTTTTTTCATAATTTTTGCTTACTGTTTATGTGAGAAATTGTGAAAAAAACCCATAAAAAGTGTGTATTTTTATTTGTTGCATTTTAACCCCGAAAAATACAAAAAAAATGTGTTTTGCATTCCTTGCTGAATTAGGACTTTAGAAAAAAATTAATTTGGGTGAATTGCATTAATTTGACATTAAAATTAATTTGGCCTTGTTGTACGCTTTCTTAGTGTCGTAATTCACTTGCATTTGCCTTTCATCTTTATTTTTGCATTAAAAAAATCTAAAAAAATACCGCATTAGATATCCAGACCTAAGTTTTTGAATGAAATCCGAAGTTGTTCCTTTGCCTCCCTGTGTTCGACCCCGGACTTGCCCGGGATATAAATTAAGCCGAGACACTCTTCACGGAGATTCTTTTCTCGGTTTTGACTGAATCGCTAAGTACACGTACCACAACGAAATCGAATTAATTACCATATTTAGCGGCTCTTCAGATGGCGCCGTTGCCGGGGAGGCAAACAGCTTAGGTATTAATTTAAAAATTTGGATTTAGTTTTTCATTTACTCGGGTAGTCTGACCCCCGAGCTACTTGTATTTAATCCACTTTACTTGTAATTATTTCTCTTCATATTTTTGTATATATTTTGTTTTTATCTCTCTAATATAAATCTCATTTTCCTTGCGAGGGCCCGGTGGACTTGGAGTGCATCGGAGGTCGACGGACGCAACGCGCGCCGACTGCTGAAGAGCAAGAGAATTAATTTATCTTCGAGAGAAATTTTGTAAATTTTTGTAATAATTTAGGTAATTCGCACTTTCCAGCGGCTCTTGTTTGAGAGCTCGCGCTTGTAACTGGACTGGACATTGGATCCGCTCGTGGTCGTGTGGTTGATTGGCGTAGAATAGGACTTGCACTCGCGGCTCTTAGAGCTTATTTTATTAGAATATCTTTATTGCTTGTGCTCGTAAATTTAGGACCACACATCACATTTAACGAGACGCACTTAGACCGCAGAGCTATTACTCAAATTTAACTTGTTCGTCACTCGCTAATAGAACTGCTTGTCTAGGAACGGTTTTCTCGTTTGCATTCATTTAGTATAAATTTTTAATTCTGCCTTGCATCCCGCATGTAGAGCGCGAGGATCACTGTAAGTCTTCTGAACTGGGCATGCATCATTGATTTGATTATTTGCATCGGCTTTTCTCGACTCCCTCCCCTTGGTTTTTGAAACTTAGGTTAAAAGGAAATCGGGACTGATCGTTAGGCGTGCTTTGTTTGGTGGATTAATCAAGTGATAACCAAACTTAAAATTGGGACTGCTAATTAGAGTTGATCAAAAAATTGACTAAAACTAATACTTATTTTGGGAGAGTAAAACCCTCATTGTATGCTTGGCTAATTGTGATTGTTGAGAGGTGAGGACGCATCCCTAGGATAGTGCCCAAAACCTACTTTTGAGCCTTGCGTAATTGGATTTATATCTTGATTTATCACCTAATTAAAACTGAAAAGATAAACGGTCGGACTTTTGCGACCATCACTGTGTTGAGTAGGTGAACTCAGGGTTTGCTCTTGTGTTTGTTTGTTTGTGTGTTATTCGGTGCACTTGCACGTTTTCTTCCTCGATCCGCTTCATTCTCCCATCTCCCTTCCAAGATGTCAGAATTTTGGTCATCATATCCAAGTCACCCTCCACTTATTCCTCCTCGTACCTATACACCGACCGCAAAGTCAGAACTCCGACTGACTTCTCCACTTCTTCGTCCTTCTCACCTACCCCACATTCTGGCACCCCTGACCCACAACCACCCTGGATTGACTCACTATATTCTCGTCCGCTTGCTGGAATCAAGGAACAAATCGAAGAGCAAGCGACTGCTGAGATGAATGATTGCCATAGTCAGTTGACCCCACATACCTCACTTTCACCTCGAGTTGGAACAGAACAACAATTTCCATATACACATCCTGACTTAACCTTAGGGTACAACATGGTCGACCAGACAAACCGAATGAAGAGGCCTACACCATACGATCTTCCTGACTTGATTGACCTGAGTGATAGAGACCACATTGACCTATATATGCCTGTAACTCAACACTTAGTTAAATAAATGAAAATCCGATTAATATGAGAGAGGCTCGTGTCCCTGAGTTTGACCTTGGTATCTTACCAAGTAAAATAAAATTAATTTATGATCATCTCATTTTGATCTATCATACACATATTTAAATGAGATGATCATTTTGATGAGCCCATTTCGACCCGACTGCTACGACATGTTGAAGTGTTAAAAACACTCTTTTAAAGGGCCGATTTTGCGGCTCGTCAGTCATCAACCTATTGGTCTGCCAAATGTACATACTTAGACATATAGTAACACATCTGTCTCCGGTCAAAGGATGCATGCATGTATCATGACAACATACGATATAGGACTTTGGTTATCTCGATCTCGTTAAATCAACTCTTTGACCTAACTAATCTGACACCTCTGAATCTCTATTCCTATGCAGAGGACCTGCATCAAGAGGTCGGTCAGATATCAACCTAATTGAGAAAGGATTGCCATCTCCGACTCTGGCTAGAGATCATCTCTTTACAATCATTTGACGGTGCTTGATGAGTCCTCAATCTAACCCTTTAGATATTCATCAAGGCACCAACCTCTATGATTCAATTATTGAATCAACCCATGTATGATTATAAAGATGGTCATGGTACATAACCCTAATTGTACTAAGGGACCTATTATGCAAATTAGTTATTCTTCATTTCAGATTGGGGAATGATATTTGCAATAACATTTATTGCGTAATGGCTCGCCGTGGGCTCGCATGTCCAACAATCCCGACATGTACCTTCCTCCCTCTCTTTCTCGGGGTCTATTACACCGAGTGCCGTACACTTGGGGAAACAAGGCACCCACCACGACTTTCTTGCTTCATGATTTTTATCGAAGGTTTTCCGTAGCTTTCTTGAGGATAGCTTCTTGCTTGGGTTTTTTCAATTTTTCTCTGCTTGCGCCTCTGTAGCTAGTTTTAGGACTCGTGACCCAGGTGCATGCTTATATATGACAAAGATAAAAAGAAATAAAGCGTTAGATGTTGTTTGAAAATGCTAAAAAAAGAGATAACTGAAAACTAAAATTGGAACTGCTAACATTATTTGACCTAAAATTAAACGTAAAGGACTTCAATTGTTTTGGGAGAGCAATCCCATGTGCATGAATTGCAGGTACTCTCCAGATTTGTGAGTGAGGGACGACATTTAAGGTTAGAACTAGAGTCCGAATTCTTTCAAGACACTACTTAGGCCATACATTTAATCACTTTCTCTTCAGTGGAGAATCTCAGGTAGCCGGAAGCAGTCCGGGTTTCCTTAAAAGAGGGGGAGGTTTAGAGGACACCGCAATAGCACGATCCTCTAGTAACACGAGTAGCTGGAAACGGTCCGTACTTACTCCCATACTGGCTGAGAATATGTGATTTTCTGTAAAAACACATGACAATCTTCCGTTGAAGTTTCGGGTACCTATCAACTCGCTAATCTGTGAGAGGGCTTATTTGCCAAATAACCCTAAAACTGAAAGATAAACGATCGGATCTAAAAAACTCAGATGAGACAATATATACTAAGATTCTTAGAAATAAACTCAAATGAGCTAATATAGTGAATATATGCCTAGAGTTCCTCTTGTAGCACGTGACATGTGATGATTAGATCTTAAAAAACATTAGAAATAGGATATAAATGGTTTTATCCATGTTGCAATAATTAATTGTATTTAAAAGATTATATGGATATACGCTAAAAAATTAGATAAGGAAGTGCAAATATTTATCTGGATTTTAGATGAAATCTAAGTTCTAACAAAACAACAACTGAACTACAAGTAATCTAATTTCATAAACCAAACATTATTACTACAACTGACTAAAATTTATAGGATACTTACTTGGTTTGATGATTTGATTAAAAATATATCAAATTAAGATTCCATGTCTGTTGTTCTAGTCTACGATTCAAAATGTATATACTAAAATGGACTATATTAACATTTTTTTCTTTAAATCATCCAACATCTGATCGTGAAAAGCATTAACGTCAATTAAGCATTCTTAGTTTCATAAATATCGATCATGTTTAGAATAAGATATTATTGTATGATTAAGATGAAGGACGAATTTCTTAACAATTGTATGGTTATTTATGTCGAGAAGGAGATAGCTGGGAAAGTCAACATAGAAGATATTATTAATTATTTCTATGTAATACAAAAATGACGAGCAAAATTTCAATAAATTATGTATGTTTTCTTTAGACATGTATTCATCATTTTTATATAAGAACTTATAAATAGTAGCATTTTGAATTATCCATACATCAATATATGTGTTTTGATTTTTGTCATAATTAGCCCCACCTATGAATAAATCCTAGCTCCGCCCCTGCTAAAAGCTACAACTTCTAGTGTAGCATCTACGAAAAATTGTGACTTGTCGTGACCTAGTGATTCAACTCAACTCCTTCCTCCTTAAGAACTAGACTAAATGGAGCTTTTTCTGTTGTAAAAATGTTTTTGGATATACGGTTGGCATCATATTCTATATATGTTCAACATAAGTAACGGATTAAAGGTCGAAGAAGTGTGGTTCTCAACAACTTTGCTATTTGTATTGTGCACTGCATGAGCACGGTGTCTAAAGTGCCCAATGCAATTTTTAGATTTTTTTTCTTTACATCGAAAATAATTGAAAATGGATATAACTTGCAGTCATGGAAGAAATATAGACATGACATCTGCTCGAAGACGGGAAAACAACATCCATTCCAAGGTTGGAAGCACAACCTGACAAACATTCTACACACTGATCTTGATAAAAGCGGTAATTAGTTAGTTACACGATTGAGCTCACTTTAGATACATCTACAACTTTACCCACAAGACACAACATATGTTGGAAGATGGAACGCGACATCCACTCCAAGGCTGGGCGCATAACCTATACCGCATTGATCTCGATGAAATCGATAATTAGTTTGCTACATGATTGAGCTCACTTTACCCAAAAAAATATTCTCAATAAGTAGAAAAATAATTTTTTTTCAATAAATCGAATAGAGTATAGTCAAAACATTAGTGACATATTGATGAACTTGAGATTTACTTCTTTAAGAATAGATAATTATCGTAGTATAGGAGGCAATTTCGTTTCAGCAAAAACCACAATCTTTGAATGTTGTGGAGTATTTTTACTTGGCAAGTCTACCAAGGTCGAACACAGGGAACGGTGATTCTTAGTTGCGTGGTTTATAATTAAATGAAATGATTAATTAATGTTTGATTAGTTTCTATGTTGGGATAATATACAATGTAATGAAATGCAATTAGATGCGAAAATACAGAGACAACAGTTCAACATAGGATCTGAGATTAAGATTTTTGCTCCAAAATATGTTAATCGATATCCTCGAAATTTATCATAGATCAAAAGATATAGTTCAAGAGAAATATTCAAATTAATTTAGGTTGCAAGCATCGGAGCTGATAGATTGGTCCCACTTCTAATAATTCAATGAGAATATTTAAGCAGAGTATCTATCCTCGAAATTAATGTGATTTAATCCCTCGAATATTATAACCAATAATTCAAACGGAATTATTCAATGTAATGTCCTCAATCGTGCTCCTGCAAAAGAGATCATTAATTTCTCAATGAAAATGTAGTGCAGATATGTCAAAATTAGCATGCATTTGTCAACGGAGATCCTCAAATAATAATTATCAATAAACAACCTCAAATCTATCCACAGGCTATGTTAAATGATAGAGCATGAAAATAGCTTCAAAATGACATGTTATATGTTTAAATCAGAGTTCAGATGAAAAAGATATGATGAAATGAAATTTCATGGACTAAAATGTAATTAAAATAAACTTTTTCCTTCAAACATGTCCCTGAAGGGGCTTATCTGTAATTTCGCAAAGTCTGAGGGGGTCCCTCTACAATTTACCCCTAAGGGGGGTATATTTGTAATTTCAAAAACTGGCAAGGGCTTTGTTGCAATTTTCCCCCAGCGCACGTGTGTTTGGAGGCTCGAACGGCGGGGCTAAGGCTCGGGGGCCTCGAGCTTGAGGTTCGGGCCCTAGGCGACACATGGTGACGGTTGGAGGCTAGGAGGCCCCGAGCTTGTGGTTCGGTGGTGAAGCTCAGGCTCGGGTGGAAGGGATCAGGTTAGGATGCCCGAGCCTACGTGGCATGTCTTTGACGCTTCGGATGATCCGAGCCTCGAGGTTGGGGCTGAGGCGCGGGGTGGGTGCTGGCGGAGTTTGAATCGTTGGATTAAGGGTTACCACGGGCCCATATTCGTGCTTTTCTATCAATTTCTAATTCTGATCTTCCTCCCCAATCTGATATTATAGTGCTGGTATAAATAGAAATTCCGTTATGGTCCAATTTGGAACGGTAGTAGAATGTTGGTTGTCGAGGCACGGTTGATGTCGACCATGGCCGGCCATGACGGGGGCGAACGATCGAAGCGGAGGCGGTGGGCGAGGCCAGCCGAAGCGCGGGGCGGTGGAAGCTGCACTCCTAAGGAGGAGGAATATTGGGGCTATCGTGGCGACGGTGAAGGCGAGGTGGAGATGGCCGACGCACGTGGAGGGGAGGCTGGGCTCGACCTCGACGTCGACCAACGGCATAGGTGGGAGCTCGATAAGCACCTCTACCGGCAAGAAAATCAAACGAGGGCGAGAAGGCGTAGATGGTGGTGGACGACGAGGTTTGTGGGTCGTCGGGAGGGGGTAGAGAGAGCAAAAATGCCTCTACTCCGATGGTCTTTGCTTCAATCGACGCGACGGAGGATGTCGAGAAGCTTCGCAGTGTTGATGACGTCACTGCAGCAAGGCTATCAAGCCTTGGATCACGCTGCGAAGGGGGTTGCCACTGTCACCGGCCAAGCTATAGGAAGGGCGAATGTCCACAAAGGTCGGCCATGGTTGGATTTTATAGGAAGGCAAGAGTGTAACGGCTGATGGAGGTTTCACGCAGGAGGAGGAGGATCAACGGTCGACGATGGTGTGAGGCGTTACGCCAAGTAATGGTGGCGCATGGATGTTGTGAAGGCGGAGGAGAAACGGCTGGGAGGAGGAGCGTGTGTGCGTTGGGGAAATTGGAGGAGATGAAGGAGGGTCATGTGCCAGCACGTGACCCAGGGGTGGCATGGAGAGAGATAAAGTGGGGGGGGGGCATGTGGCACGCCCAGGAGCTGCCACGTGGCACCCCAAAAAATTTCAAAATTTAAAGATAAAGAAAAATATAAAAGAGATAAGAGACCTCGCATTGAAAATTTTCCTTCATGAAAGTTGTTTGTCTCGACGAGCTGTACAACTTTCATGAAGGACCCGGGAGAAAAAGAGGCCACCTGTGCGAAGTGGTATTTTTGGTGGTTCTCCATGTGTATAGAAAACCGGATTTTAGGGTTTTTGTAAATTTTTTTGTGGTTTTAAAGAGGATAAAAATCTAGAAAAAGTATGATAAAATACAAGAAAATTATTTACACACTAATCTAATTTTTTTGGATTTTTAATAAATAGGAAAGTAGGAAAATAAAATAGAAGTAAGATCACACAATTTTTGTACAGACTCACAACTGACACTTGGACTAAGTTAGTTTCTTTGATTTCAGTTTTAATCTGGATTTGGATTTTAGGGTTGCTTAATAAAACTTTCATCAAAGGACACAAGTTAAGAAGAAATAAAATTATAAGGGTTAATATGTACATAAAAACTTATGTCAAAAATAGCAAAAAGTCAAAATGCACAAAAGAGACCCAAAACTCAACTTTCACATATGATCTCCGAATTTTACGAAATTGATCTTGTTTCGAAGATATTTAAAAACGGAGTACTTTAAAAGTGATTAGACCAAAATAGAACACTGTATGAGGAGATATGCTCGTTTTAGTCCGTCAGGTGTGAAATCAGACTTTGGGATTATTTGACATTTATTTGAGTTAGTAATTTTTTTATTTATTCTTGTTAGTAATATCTACACAATGAAGGTATTTTGAGGTCAATCAGATTTAGGATGAATTAATTAAAAATATGAGAAGTTAGCGACTTTTTGGGCTAATTTACAAATGGAATTTTTAATGTAATTATGCATGATGAAATACAAATATTATTTACATATGTGTGAATGCTAATTATGCTCTATTGATGATTAGATGCATGTGAATTTTGGGGAACAGAGCATAATTGCCCAATTTTAGCGTGATGAATATGAGATTCATTACATATATAACATGATTATAAGATAAGCTCATGCTCGATACATACTATACAACACAAATGAACATGTCATTTATTTGTTAAATTTGAAGAATTACAAAAGTCATAGAATCACTACATATAATAAAAAAACTAAGAAAACAATTATATATTTTCATGTTTGCTTGTATTTTCAATATTTATATTTGGCTTGTTGCTAAAAAAGAGAGTGGGAGTATAGTGATACATGACGATATGCATAAATATTGTCTTTTTTAGTATAATTGAAACCTATATTTTTGGTGGTTGACTTGATGGCATTACATTACTTGTTCTTCTAAATGTTATTACTTTTTTGGTCCATATGAAAATCTTAACATAACTGTTGCATGAAACATATTTGTAACGGCTTCGGCTAAATTCCTCCACAATTTATTTAAGTTTTTTTAGTTGATCCAGGAATATAATTTCTTTCTACGTTGTTATTTGTATTTTAGTTTTTGTTTGATAAGTTTTAATCATAGTTAATTTACAAAAAAGGAATTATATCAAAAAAATAGTTTGAAGTACCATAAATAAGGTGCTTTTTAATTCTTTCTTAATACTTGTACACTTTTTCTCCTCAAGTTTCTACAAGTACACGTATGCCCTGCCTTTTTTGCAATAGCATTTATGCCCCTACATTCTTACAAAAATCATGAAAGTACCCTTGATTATTACACTTATGCCCATATATTACATTCGTACAAAGGCAATGCTGTGAAATTTGTAAGAATACTGTGACATAAGTGTTATTGAAAAAAAACGTACGACACAAGCATATTCGTAGAAACATGGAGGAGTCCAAGTGTAAAAATCCCTTCTTCCTTCATTTGAAAATTTTGAGCCTTTTTTATTAAGTTTTCAAACTAAGACTCCATAAAAATTCATATGTTGAAAATGTAGGTAAAATAAAATGAGAGTTAGATATAAAATATCACAACGATGATGCGATGAACCTACTAGTCAAAATGTGCAAAATGCACCGACCTTAAGAAAATATTCATACCTCCCACTGAAATTCTGATGGTGCAATCAGTACTGGTATGACTACTCTCCAAGATACAACAATGATATCATAATAGGCATACACTCGCCAACATCGAGATCTATTGAATAACAAGGATATTCTCTTCAGATTGGATCAAAACAATAATAATAGAAAGGGAGATGATGGATTGAATTTTATGTCCAAAATAAATATTAACGTCCTCTTTATATAATGTATTAGAACACTACAAATCTGTTGACACGATTTTTCGCGGTTTAAAAAGGTGATTTTATTAAGTCGTTGTATTACCACGAATAATTAAGATCAAACAAATAATATTCAACTACGAGCATAATGGAGATACACAAAATGCATATGGCAAGTAGAGGTTCGAATCCACGGGGACAGGGCAAATTTGCATGGTTTCTCTTTGGATGTTTTTTATTTAATAGAAGACTTTAAGGACTAATGCTTAATTATACTAAAATCTAGAGGAGAGAAATGTGTAAATTCCACAAATATTAAAATTGAACATATTAGTTAAGTTTTGTAATTAGCAGATCGAATCTTGTGGGGACTAAGATTACAGAAATCAGAACTTGTAACTAAGATGTTTCATTGCAAATACTTTAAATGACATTAAATGCGAAAATAGCATATAAAGCAGAGAAACGCATTGCTAGAAAGTTGAGAGTGAATTGCAATTAGTTCATGAAATATCAAAAGACAAAATAGAATAAAAGCACTTAACAATGTGAAGAATGGATGTTCTTCTCTCAGGTGGTCCTTGAAGATGCAAGCTCTGGATAGGAGCACGTCATCCATAAGCCAAGGGGGTCGTAAGTGGAGTTGTACGAGAGATGCGGAGGTGCACGACGCGGAGGAATGGTGGAGTACGAGACGCCAACGAAGGCTGCAGAACTCGAGGCTGTGACATTACGCAGAGATGTTCATGCAAACATGGAGGCACGAACGGAGGCAGTGCGGGCTGAAGGAGATGTCCGTGCGTGCGGCCCATGCGCAAGATGCGGGCAGCCTGGAGATGAACGCCAGTGTGCGGTGGAGGATGCGCAAGGGAGGTGGCACACGCGGAGAAACACAACGGAGGCGGGTGGCGGCTGGAGGCGCACCCGCTGGCTAGTCGGTGGCTGCGCGTATATGCCCGCGCGAGGGAGCTGCTGGTCGGTCGAACACCGGTGCACGGCGACGCACTGGAGGAGCCCGGTGAGGAGAGTGCGGGTTGGACGGTGGCTGTGCGTGCGCGTACCTGCAGAAAAACAAACGAGAGGGAGAGAGTATGGGGTCGAGTGAGAGAGTGCGTGAGAGAGGGGGTATTTTGTGCGTGAAAGAAAATGGGGGGGGGGGGCAGGGGGAAAAGTATGCGTGAATGGCAAGTGGGAGGAGAGGGGGCATCATTTTATAATGGTATTTGCTTGGAGACATCCCATGCAAGTGAAGACAAAATACCATTATTAGTGTATGGAGAGTTAATTTGTTTTTGCGTGGGGAAGGCATATGTGTCGGTTAGAATGCATGGGAATGGGAGAGGCATTTTTATTATTCGTATGGGGAAGGCATAATAAGGGTGGCTCTATGCATGATAATAAAGAGTGGGTCTTTTACACTATACCCCTCCCTATTTCTTCCCAATAAAAGGTGAAGTGAAATGTGTTGGATGTTTTATATTATAAGCATACCCAATAATTCTTCATTTTCTTTGATAACAACAAGTCTGAACTTTATAGTTGATAATTAATCTCAGTATAGGATTACGATTTTTAAATGTGAATGATGATTTTATCTCCTCTGTGTATAGGATGCAATTTATGTGACTTTGAAGTTTATACATGAAAGATTAATGTTGTACTTCACATAATTTTAAGCATGTTATAACTGTAGATATTGTAATCATCACACCCCATACTTAAATCTTGCTAGTCTCGAGTAAGAATAAGATAAGAAATAATGAAGGACAAGGAGAATAGTCAAGATAGATCTGGTGAGAGTTTGCAGCAGACATACCCACAAAGTCTTCGAGTTTTCAGTTCATAATCACACAAATACACAAACTTCAGTAGAGTTGACCCATGGATTAATGATTTGTTTCGAATAGTCAACTTGACTTGAGTTTTGTAGTTTCATCAGTCTCTCAGTTCCAACAAAATCAGATATGGTTTTCGAAGGTCGATCAAGTCAGCTCATCCCTAAGAAACAGGTATTCTCTTTGACCTTGAGTGGATATAAACAGTGTTAGTGATAGTTTTAGCTTTCATGAGTCAAGAGAACGAGCTAACAACACAATATATCGAGGTATCGGATGATTCCCTATACATATAGCCTCAGTCTTCACCTGGATTCAGGCTTATTCTCCTTTCACCCAAGTATGTCAGCATAGAAAAAATAAGCCATAGTTATTGGAGAATGGGACTTAATTTTTGGGGTTTTCCGTAGACCGCTTCGGTCCATTGCTCTCATTTTTTTCTTTTGCAGAGCATAACCCTGGGCCTCTTTTAAGAATTTAGGTACCATCATTGGGCTGCTACCATGGCTTTTTGGTGGAGAAGGGTTATTTGGTGGTCTTCTTTCCTTGCCTTTGCTTCGTACATCTTTGCATGATTGGCGGTTTTTGGCATTTGTATTGTGATATGCCTTTTTGTGGTGTTTTTGTTTTGGATTTGACATCAAAAGGTAGTATCGGCTTAATATTGACTTTGGAGGCACGATATTGGCTTATTTGTTGACATACTTAGACTAGAGAGATCGTGTTGCTCCTGAGTCGAGTTCCTTCATTAGCTATAGATAAGGTTCAGGCATTGACACAACCAAGAGGACAACTCCTCACCTCAACTACATTGTAATTGTATCTCGTAAAATAAACTCAATCAAGCTAAGTGTAATGTGCAGTTGCTTAATAACCACTGAAGAGTTTAAGAGTGCTACTAGTTTCTCAGGTGATCTAGTTAGATACAGAAGTTCATTCATCAGTAGAGTCAGTGGAACTGAGAGAATAAAGTCCATATGGACCTGAAGAAAGCTTAAATACTCATGCCTAGTGAAATTCTGATGAAGTTAAGTGGATTAGGGTCAACTCAGCTTCAGTATATGATCTATGCAATGAAGAGTTGATTTCTCAAAGGATAGGATAAAACTAGGAATGGCGTTTTTTTGGTGGTTTTCTTGCTTTTTTGAAAATATTTTTAGGGGAATTTTTCGCAAAATTTTGATTTTTTTTTGAAAAGTATGTAATTTTGAAAACTATGCAGACACCCCCATACTTATCAGAAACCATGTCCTCATGGTGAAGACAAAGTGTAATAGGAGGATCAGAAGGGGTGAGTGATTGTGAAAATATTTTTTTGATGTGTGGAGGTGGACCCCCATACTTATCTAATGCAATGTTGTAAAGAGAATGATACAAAGAAAGGAAAAGATACCTATGGGTGTGGACCCACAAAATGTTGTTGGTTTAACATCCCAACTCGATGATTCAGCTTATCAAGAGTATCCAGTGTTGCGTGTGAGTGCAGAAGCCGTATTCAGAAAACCCAAATGAAACTCTTGATATGATACGGCTATCTTGACCTAGATGTGAGAGTGTGGTTGATGAATTTGATAAATGTGTGCTCTCATTAATATGGTAAAGACATTAATTGGTTGATGAATCGAAATGAGAGATGAATCAGTTTGATCTTGGATTGGATGTGATGGGAGGAAAATGGGTAGACTGGTGAAGGGCTCATGGACCAAATATGATGTACTGAACTTGATCTCTACATGATCAAGAATTGATTCCTCCATGAGGTCCTCTGTATATTGTGATAAATCATCATTTTCCCTCAAATAATCATCGTGGCTATCCTCGGTGGCATCTATTGTGAATTTTATTTCAGTTCTCTTTTTGAGCCACAAAGATGATTCTTTCCAAGACATATGATTAGGAGATTCAGAGGCCAGGAGCGGGGAAATATTGGCTAATGGATGATTTTCTTCGATTATTTTGAATAGTTCCTCGGTATCATCCCAAAAAGGATCAGAGAATAGAAAATCACTCTGATCAGACTCGGTAGTAGAAGATGTATTCATATAATCATCGACTGAATTGATTTGATCTTCTTTCCTTGTGATGGGGGTAATGGAATTGGAAATTTCTTCTTTGAACGAGTCATCACAAAAAATCTTCAGCATATCATCATGTGTTGGATGGAAGGGAGTTTTGGTGCATGAAGACGTCAACTCATTGTCTGATATGCCCTCAGATTTCAACTCTAAATCTGTACTTTCCATAATTGAAAAACCACATCAGGAATCAACATCAAGTGGTATATCTCCTTCTGTTTCTTCTTCCCATTCAACATAAGTGTCATCCTCAATTTCAATTTTTGTTTCAGACCAATCGATATCATTGATACACCGAGGTTCATAATTTTCAAATCGTCTGAGGAAGGATCAATGCTATCATCAAAACATGTCTTCATCTTTGGCATACCCAGGGCTGAAGTTAATTTGAGATCAGTATTTAGTGTTTCCCAGGTTTCATCTAATTCAAAAATTTCCCGATCAGTGAGAGGACATGGTGGGGCTTCAAGTGCAGAGTCTAGATGAGACATGTCCTTATGAGTGAGTTGAGAGGTGTTCAGACTAACCTCCAGAGGATCTTTGCTGAGATGGATGGGGCCAAAATCATCAAGAATAACATAGTTCTCTATCCATCCATATTCCCAATTTTAGAGTCACCAGAAGTAGGGGTGACATGATCCACAAGAATATTTTCATCATTGATTTTCAATTCCACTTTCTCATCTTCATGGTCAAAATGTGCCTTGGCAGTGTCCAAGAACGATCGTTCAAGTATGTTGGGTCTCTCACTTGGTGTATTGACTTGATTGGACTTTTGTTGTATTGCAGCCAATTGGTGAATGGCCTGTGTCAAAGCATCAAAATCCACAGCTGAGGTTGGTTGTTTTAGTAAGGGCTCAATCAGCTGTTTGGACTGGGTGTGATTTTGGACCCAATGGACTGTGTCCTCTGCTGCATAGAAATAACGCGTGCTGATGGGTGGTGGTCGGATGAGAGGAGCTATGGTATGTCGGATTGTCGCATTCTCTTCTCTCAAAAGTTGTAGCTGTTGGAAGATGAGGTCCATGGTGTTCGGTTTCTCTGCTCCCATGTCTCCTAGATTAGGTGAATTTTCAGATTTCTCAGTCGAAGGAGATGGATAGGGTCGTAATCTAAAGATTGTTGCAATGGATTTTTCAGAGACCTACGACCTAGCATACACAACACAATACACCAGACAATTTGTTGATTCACCAACTCACACAAAAATTGCTGCGGAAGCGGTTATCTTTTCGATTTCAGTTTAGTGATTCAACAAAAGTTTTAAGAGAAATTAGAGTCCTTAAAGATGAGGTGGGTGTGGAATATTGTGAGAAATCGATGTCCTAATCCGGCTGAGGGATCCGGGGTTGGTACTCAGATCGTTAGATCTGCTTTTCCCACAAGAACCTGTGCCCAACGCGTCAAGGAGTTACAATTTCTCTCTACAATCCCACGTAGCACCATGGATTTTTGTCACTATCCAAGGGTTCTATGTTCTCGTGATTTTTGTGTCATACACGTGCATCAAATCAAGAAATCAGAATTTTTCCGCTTTCTGCTCGGGCCACTGCGGTGGCCTTTCAAGCTTATCTTCTTAAATGATCAGTACACGATTTGGTGGTCTTTGAATTAGATTATCAGAGGGAGAAGACCACAGAGATGATGCAACCAAGAACTCTTTTTTAATTTTTTTCGGTTTAATTCGATGCGCAAACAAATGCAAGAAATGTAAAAACCTAAGATGCCTAAGAGAAAGAAAATCTCACAGTGCCTGCACTTCTGGCACTAATCCGTAATGTTTTGTCCTCCTGATGGCGAGCTTTACGAGAAAGAGGGGGAAATTAAGATTACAATTTTTTTACCAAATTACAAGTTTGGTAAAACAAAATGCATGAAAAGACAAGTATTTTTTTTCTTTTTGAAGCCTAAGTACCTGCAAAACAAAAAATACACGGATTAGATAATTGAAAATGAGTAGAAATGAAGAAGAAAAAAATTGCAAATGTTGCCTAGTCCCCGACAACGGCGCCAAAATGTTGACACGATTTTTTGCGGTTTAAAAAGGTGATTTTATCAAGTCGTTGTATTACCACGAATAATCAAGATCAAACAAATAATATTCAACTACGAGCATAATGGAGATACACAAAATGCATATGGCAAGTAGAGGTTCGAATCCACATGGACGGGGCAAATTTGCATGATTTCTCTTTGGATATTTTTATTTAGGGATTTTATCACTTGTGCCCCTCTGAGATATCACAATATCAGTTATGCCCCTATCTTTTTGGTAATATCAGTTGTGCCCCTCACTTCTTTCTCCCTCATCAGTTGTGCCCTTCTGTCAGATTGACCGTGAAAAAAATTAAAATAACTACGGTTTATTCAAACCATGGTATGATTAAGAGGGGTATTATGGTCAGAATAAAATTATGATCAGAATAAAATAGTTTGTAAAACTTCTGGGGCCTCAGATGCAATTTCCCCCCAAATTAGGGCCTCAGGTATCTTCTTTGCAATATGTAAAATGTCCAGGAGCTGAGTTATATTTCTCCAATTTTTTATTATATTCTCTAGGGATTTCTTCGGTTGCTTCTTCATTCAAGCCAAAACAAGGCGGGCACGCTAGGGTGCGTCGCCGCCCCTGATCTTCTCCTCCAAGTAGGGTGTTAGCACTGGTGAATGGCGGTCGACGACCAGCTCGCGGCGGAGGTACGGGAGAGGGTTGGGGAGGCGGAGCCGGGCGAGGGTCGGGTGGGGGAGGAGGTGGCGGAAGGAGGGGCTGGGGAGGAGGAGCCGGGCAGGGGCCGGGTTGGGGAGGAGGTGGCGGAAGGAGGGGCTGGGGTTTGGGAGGAGGTGCGGGAGAGGGCTGGGGAGGAGGAGCTGGGCAGGGGCCGGGTTGGGGAGGAGGTGGCGGAAGGAGGGGCTGGGGTTCGGGAGGAGGGACGGGAGAGGGCTGGGGTGGAGGAGCCGGGCAGGGGCCGGGTTGGGGAGGAGGTGGCGGAAGGAGGGGCTGGGGCTCGGGAGGAGGTGCGGGAGATGGCTGGGGAGGAGGAGCCGAGCAAGGGGATGTGGCAGGAGGTCGTGGGAGTGAGGGCGGGGAACTCGGGGCTGACGGAGGAGCTGGGGTGGAGGAGGGAGGTTGGGGCGGAGGGAGGCGAGGGCAGGGGGGCCGCAGGGGATGGGGGGAGGTCGGGGCGGCCTGGAGGCTGGGGCGGGGGGGGGGGGGGGGTAGGGGGCGGCGCCGGGAAGGGGAGGTGAGGGTGGAGGGGTTGCAGGGGATAGGGGGCGGTCGGGGCGGCCTGGAGTCTAGGGCAGGGGCGGGGGCGGAGAGGGAGGAGGAGGAGGTAGGAGGAGGAGGAAGAGGATGGGGGAAGAGGAGGAAGAAGAAGAGGATGGGGAAGAAGGTGTAAAATGACCATGAAACCTTATTTTAAAAATCAATGCCGCTTATGTCCTCAAAGTTAACGTCCGTTTTGCACTGTGGATGGACGATCACTAACCCGAGTGGCACAAGTGATAAAATAGCAAGAAGTGAGGGGCACAACTGATATTACCAAAAAGATAGGGCATAACTGATATTGCGATATCTCGGAGGGGCACAAGTGATAAAATTCCTTTTATTTAATAGAAGACTTTAAGGACTAATGCTTAATTATACTAAAATCTAGAGGAGAGAAATGTGTAAATTCCGCAAATATTAAAATTGAACATATTAATTAAGTTTTGTAATTAGCAGATCGAATCTTGTGGGGACTAAGATTACAGAAATCAGAACTTGTAACTAAGATGTTTCATTTCAAATGCCTTAAATGACATTAAATGGGAAAATAGCACATAAAGCAGAGAAACGTATTGCTAGAAAGTTGAGAGTGAATTGCAATTAGTTCATGAAATATCAAAAGACAAAATAGAATAAAAGCACTTGATTAACAAGGTGGAGAATGGATGTTCTTCTCTCAGGTGGTCCTTTAAGATGCAAGCTCTGGATAGGAGCACAGCATCCACAAGCCAAGGGGGCCGTAAGGTTAGTTGTACGAGAGATGCGGAGGTGCACGACGCGAAGGAATGGTAGAGTACGAGACGCCAACGAAGGCTGCAGAACTCGAGGCTGTGTCGTTACGCAGAGATTTGCGTGCGAATAGGGAGGCACGAATGGAGACAGTGCGGGCTGAAGGAGATGTCCGTGCATGCGGCCCACGCGCAAGATGCGAGCAGCCTGGAGATGAACGCCAGTGCACGGTGGAGGATGCGCAAGGGAGGTGGCACACGCGGAGAAACACAACGGAGGTGGGTGGCGGCTGGAGGCGCACACGCTCGCTAGTCGGTGGCTGCGCGTATATGCCCGCGCGAGGGAGCTGTTAGTCGGTCGAACACCGGTGTGCGGCGGCACACTGGAGGAGCCCAGTGAGGAGAGTGCGGGCTGGACGGTGGCTGTGCGTGCGCGTACCTGCAGAAAAACAAACAGGAGGGAGAGAGTATGGGGTCGAGTGAGAGAGTGCGTGAGAGAGGGGGGTATGTTGTGCGTGAATGAAAATGGATGGGGAGGGGGGGGGGGAGTATGCGTGAATGGCAAGTGGGAGGAGAGGGGGCATCATTTTATAATGGTATTTGCTTGGAGACATCCCATACAAGTGAAGATAAAATACCATTATTAGTGTATGGAGAGTTAATTTGTTTTTGCATGGGGAAGGCATATGTATCGGCTAGAATGCATGGGAATGGGAGAGGCATTTTTATTATTTGTATGGGGAAGGCATAATAAGGGTGGCTCTGTGCATGATAATAAAGAGTGGGTCTTTTACACTATACCCCTCCCTATTTCTTCCCAATAAAAAGGTGAAGTGAAATGTGTTGGATGTTTTATATTATAAGCATACTCAATAGTTCTTCATTTTCTTTGATAACAACAAGTCTGAACTTTATAGTTTATAATTAATCTCAGTATAGGATTATGATTTTTAAATGTGAATGATGATTTTATCTCCTCTGTGTATAGAATGCAATTTATGTGAATTTGAAGTTTATACATCAAAGATTAATGTTGTACTTCACATAATTTTAAGCATGTTATAATTGTAGATATTGTAATCATCACAATCCTCATAGCTAACTTTCAAAAATAAACGATTGTGCATGTATATGCATGAAATCCGATGCATAATAAAACAATATAATTTTACACCCATTGGAATCAGAATCTCAGTAGATATTATTATAGTGTAAATTAAAATTAAAGGAATTCAATTAGTTTGAATCAAATGAAATCCTATACTTAGAATAAATGAGGTTGACACTAGAGCATGGAAATTAAAATCTGCTAGACCATACAACTAATGCAAACCTAAAATTAAACAAGAAAAACATTATATTATAAAAAAGATAGGAGACTACAAATAAAAAATAAAAAATAATGCTTCTCTTTAAAAGTTGATTCATAGAACTTTAATGCAAGGTAAAGACCATTTATGAAGATTAAATTATTCATTTTTTAAATAAGTATTTGGAATATATCATTAGCAACAAAAAATACATATATAAAAGTTTTTTAAAAGTTGAGTAACAATTATATGGTCTTATGAGTTATCTTCTTTAATAACGTCATGCATACTAATGCTTGGATTTATAGTTATTAAAAATTATAGAATACAATTGTTTTACACTATATTAAAAACTATTTTTTATCACATGCTACTAGATTCATTAATAACCCTACCTAAGTAAATGTAGATTCCATCAAATAGATCTAGTGTCATAATAACAAGGTGTATGGAAAATTGTTGATGCTCATTTTTTAAATATATTGCTTTGAAGTCTAATACTTGAAAGCATAATGTCAGCAAGTTGCAAATCAAGAAAGAACTTAGAAATCTGAATAGGTTCTAGTTAATTCAAGCAAGATGTGAGCAATGCATTCATGGGTAATGTCACTTATGAGAGTGTCCTTGCAAGACAATATATAAGGGAAAATGGCTTTTCCTTGATGACACTTGTAAGATAGGGTTGGGTGCATGGATATCAAAAGTAGCAGTTGGGATCAAGACATCATTATTTTCAAAAGACCTTCACTTTATAGGCATCATTATGTTCAAAGGAACTAAAATTCAATTACTTCATTTTATTTTTGTTGATGATAATGATTGACTTGGACAATAGCTCAAACCAAGAGGTATCACTGTTGAAAGTAGGTATGGAAAATAATATTACATTTTTTCACTATCTTAGAAATTCTAATTGTGGTTTCATCAAGGACTATTGAGTTTGAAGTTTGAAATGTCTCCATTTTAGTTGAAAGCCACTAAAATGTTATATTCCTTACATTGCCACTAGTATGATTTAGTCCTATATTATGGAATAAGGAGAATTTAGAAAATTATATGACATATTGTAGATTGAACACTGTTAGAAAATTAGGGATGGACTCTTGGTAACAGACATGCATGCACACATGTGCATTATGTTAGGATAAGTTGAGGTAAGATATATGACATGATCATGGGTTGTAAGTTTGTAAGATCACATGTTTGTAGTTTTTTGGCTTAGAGCCCCACATTGTTACTATAAAATTGGTGAGTATGCACACATAGTAATAAGGAAAAAGGGAGCCTATAGGTAAATACCTACCATGCTTTTTATTTCATTATTTTTAAATTTTTTGAAATGAAATTTTGAGGGATTTAGATCACTATATATATAAAATCATGGTGTCATTTCAAAATCAACTTAATTCAGAACTTCAATCATCTCCATTAAGATTATCAATTTTTAACGATATTAGAATTTCTTAAATCGACTCCTCCTAGATGAATGTAATAGGATTGTTAGTTTTGCATGAAACTTGAAACACATATTCCCCTCAATATTTTAACAAAATACCCCTATTATTTCTTTCAAAAAAATCCAAAAATAATGAAAAAAAGACTAGGTGTAGATAGCTGCATAGACCCCGGGTGTAGGCTCCAACTCCCTAATAATAAATATATTTTGTAACTTGTGATTGAATTCCAAATAACTGGCAATTGATGGTTGCTCTTCAATATGGACATCGCCTTTCTTTCATACACCTCATTTTCTCTAACCTAAATTTCATTTTAATATAAATAGAGGCATGCAAACCCTTTTCCTCTCTCGAGTTTTCTTTACATTTTTATGCGATCTCGATGTCATCCACAAGGTGACAGTTGATGATGACAATCACTAAATGCATTATTAGTAAAGGTGGACCGTCGAACAATAGGGGCATCGTGACAAGATCGTGCAACAATATTATGAGAGGTGATAGATATCGTGGCGTTGATTTTCCTAATAAATTTTAATTTAATTCGTATTGTCATCTATTACACGATTTGATCATATTTAATCATGATTTTCCGTAAGTATTTTATTTTCCTTAACATTCTTAAGGGGCGTTTGGTTTAGGAGTAAGGAGGAATAAGGGTGGAGAATAAGCCGGAATAAGCATTATTCCTGTTCGGATGGATGGATATGAATAAAAGGAATAATGTGGAATAAAGGTAGGTAAGTGCTATTCTTTATTCAGTTGGCACATAAGGGATAAGGAATATGGGTTATAAGTTAGTGGATAAGGATGAATAAGGGAATAGGAGAATAAGTGAAGGAGAATAAGTTAGTAAATAAAAATGAATAAATGAAGCGGAAAATAAAGACTTATTCCGATCTATATTCCCCTATCAAATATGACCTTAGTCATGAATTTTACATTCATCTTCTATAGAAAATCATAACTTCTTGAGACGCGGGAGTGGAGATAAGTTATCCATTTGTAAACGGACAGTGCTGTTCTCGGGTGGCCCGAATACCCGGGACAAAGGTTAGGGTTTTTGCAATCAGAAAACCCTATTATCCGAACGCACGCAGTAGCCATCGTCGGAGCAATGGGGAAGGCGAAGACGAAGGGAAAGCAGCGGCTGGACAAGTTCTACCACCTCGCGAAGGAGCAGGGCTACCGCTCCCGCGCGGCCTTCAAGCTTATCCAGCTTGACGCCAAGTTCCGGTTCCTCCCCTCCGCCCGCTCCGTTCTCGACCTCTGCGCCGCCCCCGGCGGGTGGCTGCAGGTCGCCGTCCGCCACGCCCCCGCGGGATCCTTCGTCCTTGGCGTCGACCTCTTCCCCATCCGCCCCATCCGAGGCGCCCACTCCATAGTCGAAGACATCACCACCACCCGATGCAGGGCCTCCATCAAGCGGCTCATGGACTCCAATGGCTGCCCTGCTTTCGAGGCCGTCCTCCACGACGGGTCCCCGAACGTCGGTGGAGCCTGGGCGCAGGAGGCCACCACGCAGTCCTCTCTCGTCGTGGACGCCCTCAGGCTCGCAACCGAGTTCCTGGCGCCCAAGGGTACCTTCGTTACTAAGGTTTTCCGTTCTCAGGATTACAGTGCTGTCCTCTACTGTCTTAAGCAGCTCTTTGAGAAAGTTGAAGTAACCAAACCAGTGGCAAGTCGTTCCACGTCTGCAGAGATCTACGTTGTGGGACTACGATACAAGGCGCCTGCCAAGATCGACCCCCGACTTCTTGATGTGAAGCACCTCTTTCAGGGCGCGAATGAGCCGGCGAAGGTTGTCGATGTCCTTCGGGGATCCAAACAGAAGAGAAACAGAGAGGGGTATGAAGATGGAAACACAACTCTGCGGAAAGTTGGGCTTGCTTCAGATTTTGTTTGGTCAGAAACTCCATTGGAAGTTCTTGGCTCTGTCAATTCGATATCTTTTGATGACCCTTCATGTTCAGATATCAAAGCACATGATACAACCACAGAGGAGGTCATAACACTATGTGAAGACTTGCGAGTTTTGGATAAGCACAGCTTCAAGCATCTTTTGAAGTGGCGCTTGCGTATCAGGAAGGCTTTGTCACCTGCTCAGAAGGGCGATGCTAAAATTGCTGATACGGTGGAGAAGGCGGAGGAAAATGAAGATGACCGCATGCTCAACGAAATGGAAGAGTTGACGAATGCTCTTGAGCGTAAGAGGAAACGGCAGAAAAAAATGGCTGCAAAAAGACGGGCTAAGGATAAATCCCGCAAAGCAACTGGAATGCAGATTGATGCGACAGAAGATAGCTATTTTGATCGTGACCTGTTTTCCCTTTCAGCCATCAAAGGGAAGAAAGATCTCGCAGCATTGGAATCCTCAAGTTTTAATGAAGAGGATGATGAACTCAAAGGTGTTGATGATGGAGATGTTCTTCTGACCAAGGCTAATGAATCCTCCAGCGATGTTGACTCCGAAGAGGAACGGATGCGTTATGAGAATGATCTTGATAAACTTTTTGATCAAGCATATGATTCTTTCATTGAAAGAAGAGGGGGAAGCACCAAGAAAGCCACAAAATGTGCAAGGAGGAGACTTTCTGATGGAAACATGGAATTGGATGATGATGAGTATGAGCCTCGATCAGATGATGATTCAGACTCTGGAAAGCATGATGATGAGACAAATCCATTGATGGTTTCACTGGAGGATGAACAACCTACTGCTGAGGAGATTGCGGAGAAGTGGTTCAGTCAAGATGTATTTGCTGATGTGATGGTGGAAGGGAATCTAGCTAACAGTGACAGTGAAGATGAACTGGAGAAGAAAACAGAAGAGAGAGAAAAAGTTCAAAAATCCCAAAACCTCATCTTGAATCAAGCCAAAACAAAACACATTGCTTCGGAGAAGCAAGCTCTACCTCAAGATGATTTTGAGATTGTTCCTGCAGAGACAGACTCGAGCGATGATTCTGAAGATTATGATGATGACTCAAAAGCAGAAATCCTAGCCTATGCAAAGAAAATGTTGAGGAAAAAAGTTAGAGAGAACATTCTTGATGATGCTTACAATAAATATACTTACGATGATGAAGGACTACCTAAGTGGTTTATTGAAGAGGAGAGGAGACATCGGCAGCTCATGAAACCTGTGACCAAGGAAGAGGTTGCTGCCATGAAGGCGCAATTCAGGGCAATCGATGCGCGCCCAGCCAAGAAAGTTGCAGAGGCTAAAGCTAGAAAGAAGCGCATTGCAATGAAAAGGATGGAGAAGGCTCGTAAGAAGGCAACCTCCATTTCTGACCAGGCGGACATATCCGATCGATCTAAGAGGAAGATGATTGATCAGGTCTACAAGAAGGCCGTGCCAAAGAAGCCCAAAAGAGAGCTAGTTGTTGCAAAGAAAGGTGTGCAGGTGAGGGCTGGGAAGGGAAAGGTACTTGTTGACAGGCGAATGAAAAAGATTTGAGGTCTCGTGGCTCTGGGACACATGGAAAGAAGGGAAAGAGCGGGAAAGGGAAGGGCAAGGGCAAATCTGGTGGTCCTGGCAAGAAAGGAAAGAGCAGAAGGAACTAAGTGAAACCTGCAGAAGATAAGGACTTCTGTAATAAATTCCATTTTACTACTATCTGTTTCAATTTTGACTGTTCGCAATTTTTTCAACAATCCTGCGGATTTTTTGGAATCTACTTTTTATTGCTGAATTTCTCTTCTTTAGATAAACTTATTTCTGGGATTTTTTGTCTGTTGTTAGAAGGTTCTATAGAAAGAAACGCTGGAATTGATGAACAATTGCAGGATCTATTTTTTTTTAATGAGACACTGGAGCCTAGCATGCTATATCGTCTATTAAACCTCAATCTTCAGATTCTGCTCCCCTGCACCACCATTTCTGCAGCTTAAGCAATGATGTTTTGTTCAGCAAGGCTTGTGTACCTGCATTTTTGTTTGTCACAATAATCTTTTCTCCTGCATGTGCCTGAAATCAACGAGAAATAAACAGAGTGATCACTATTATTATATCTTGTTTGGAGGGGTCAATGATTCTGTCGGCTCCTCTCTCCATAATCAGCTAACAACTCCCTTGGATCAGGCTCATGCTAGTATTATGTCTCAAACTTGGTGTTGACATTGATACATCTATTGTGATCAAAGGACCACATCAACGGTGTATGATCATGTAAGGTCATGGACGGGCCGTCATAACTGTATGATCAGTGGAACCATCGAGACAGGTCCATTCTCAATATTATTTTTGAAAAAAAACAATCTCCTCAAGATAGATGTCACCACCATTAATCCATTCGAAGATGCCTCAAACATGAAGTTTGAAGTCTTCCATGCTGTCCTCATGACCTTCCGATTCCCTTTCTCGTGGATGGAGAAAGCACTGTTTCTCCAACTTCTGCATCTCCTGCTTTATCATAGACTCCATATTTTTTTTCTTAAAGTAGAATAACATCTTCCTCCGATTCCTATACATATATCGACTATCGAGTATGCCTTTTCTCCATGACCCTGTAGCTCTTTATGTTCCGGGATAGGATCTTTCATGAAGTTTATAGTAGTGATATTTATGATAGTCTCCAACATGTCATTACCATGAAGGAAGTCATCCAAGGTACCGATGTTTGCCCTCAAGCTGCCTGTAGGATGTTTGCATTGGATAAACAATGTTGGGAGCTGATCTAAACAATTTCAAGCCCAAAAAAATTACATACAATATCAGACAATCACAGAATAATAGAAATCACAGTAAAGTAAAACAAAATACAATAATCAATATCAAAATCAAGCACAAGATCAACACAATGATTTTATTGAGGAAATCCTACGAGGCAAAACTTGAACAAAGTCATCTGAACTCAAGATTTCACAATTGTATCATCGGAGCTTTACACTATCAAGTTGCTTTAAAACATGCAACTCAATCGTGATATAGGTCCACTTTGAAAACGGCTAAAGTGCAACTTTATTCTTCCTGTTGGGAAAAATGAACGAGATGTTTATTCCATCAACCCTAGGCTCTCTTATATAGGAGAGTAGCCTACGGGTAAATTACATAAAGCATACAACTGAAAATAAAAAATAACAAAGAAATACAAATGAAACTAATATATATGTTAACACTCCCCATCAAGATGGAGCATAAATATCAATCATGCTCAGCTTAGACGCACACTTCTGAAATGGGCCTCGCAGTAATGCCTTGGTGAATATATCATCAGTTTGATTTTCTGAAGTAACATGAGATGTAGCAATGAATCCCTTCTGAATCATGTCACGTATGAAGTGACAGTCAACCTCAATGTGCTTGGTCCGCTCATGGAATGCTGGATTGTTTGCAATGAACAAGGCTGTCTGATTGTCTCATTCTAAGTTCATAGGAAGTGGTACATCTATACATAGATCTGTAAGCACAGCCTTTACCCACATCATCTGTGTGCTAGCTTGGGCCATAGCCCTATATTCAGATTCAACACTAGATCTGGCTACCACCGTCTGTTTCTTGCTCCTTCATGAGATTAGAGATTCTCCAACGTAGACTGCAAACCCAGAGGTGGACTTCCTGTCCTTGGGACAACCTGCATAGTCTGCATCCACACATGCTGAGATAGAAATCCCCTTGCCCTTCCTGAATAGCAAATATGCACCTGGAGATGATTTGAGGTACCTGAGTATCATATGTATAACATCCATATGAACCTGACGTGATTGCTCCATGAACTGGCTTACACGACTCACTGCAAAGGCTATATCGGGCCTAATGATTGTGACATACAACAGTTTGCCTACCAGTTCTCTGTATCTTCTCCTGTCCACCTCCTCTGTGTCATCATCATATAGCTTCATGCTGGGGTCCATTGGTGTTGTAGCAGGCCGACACCCAAGCATACCTATTTCACTCAACAGGTCCGTAACATATTTTCTCTGCAACATTACTAACCCATACGGATTTCTAGCAAATTCCAGTCCCATAAAATATCTAAGGACTCCAAGGTCCTTAGTGACAAATTCGCTACCCAGCTTCTCTTTCGCTTGCTTTATACCTTGCTCATCATCTCCTGTAATCAAGATGTTTTCTACGTAAACCATAATTGCAATAATACCTCTTGAAGTCTTCTGTACAAACAAGGAATGATCAGCATTAGAGCGTTTGTATCACTGTTTTTCAAAGAGGTCTGAGAGCTTCTGAAACCATGCTCTGGGGCTCTGCATAAGGCCATAGATACCCTTATGAAGTCTGCACACCTTGGAACACTTCCCCTTGATGAATACCCATTCATCACTCTTTATTCTTCTAATTTAGCTACAAAAACCTTTGCAAATACATGTAGATATGTGTAAATACAAATAATTACCAAAAGCATGCATTGTGTAAAAACCTGTAATTAGCATGTTTTTGTGCAAAAATAAAAGAATAAAGAGTAAAAAGAAAAAGAGGGAAATATTTAGAATAAATATTGAGCAACCTAACCCAAGGGAGGGCTCAGCATGGGCCTGACCGCATAAAAGCCAAAGTAGAGGGAGATAGGAGCTCACATGTAAATAATTATGTAAATAAAATGACAAAATATTTTCCTCACCAAAAATACAGTTTTAAATATTTGTATATAGTTATAAAAGATAAAAAAACAAAACAAAAAGGTGAAAATCAAAAAGACTAAAAAAATTACCCTCTCATCATATACATAGACCATGCCTCTATATTTATTTAACCTTGTAAATAAATAATGTTATTTTCAAAACTTTTTGTAAATATTCTAGGTTATATATTGTAAATAAATAAAATAAAAAGAATCAAAACAAAAATCAAATAAAAATTACAAAATACGAAATATAAAAAAAGACTGTGTACATATACCATGTAGATACATGTACATATATATTTATTTCACCCTTGCATATAAATAATAAAAATAAAATAAAAATACCCTTTTATTTCTAATTTTATACTATAAATAAATAAAATATAAAATGGGAATAAAAATGCACAAAAATAACAAATTAAAAATCTAAAAAAAAAATAAAATAAAATTAAAAAGACATATTATACAAATGCCTATGTATAGCTATACTATGTAAATACCCTATTTGTATTTTGAAAAATTAATTAAAAATCACCAAAAAATAGAAAAAATTAAAACAAAAATATTTCATGTTTTAAGTTTTTAATAATTCAGCCATCTGTTATTTTTAATTGAATTTTGAAATATTTTCCACGTGGCTGTTCCCCATTGGTCCACGGGGAATGTTGACCCCGGTCAACTCCCCCCGCGGACCCTCTTCTCTCGCGGATCAGGCTGTCGACCCGATTTCTCTGATTTTTCCACGCCTGATCCGCCCGCCATTTGCGCAAACCCCGGGTCCTAATTCATCTCCTTGCATCCGATACCCACGCCCGGGGGATTGCATCGGGGTCCGCGCTTCATGCTGCCCTACCCGATCAACCCTAGCCGGACCCCCCGTGGTATATATTCCGAGCTCCGCCGCACGATTCCGCATCTTTGGCTAATCCGTTCCACCCCCAGTGAGCTCCAATGCCCGAGCGTGATTGACAGCTCGCTCCAGGTGCCGTCGCAGCGAGGAGAGGGGCCGGATACCACTGATCCGGCGAGTCAGCACCGCCGTGCTCCGCCCAGAGCAGGAGCTCGAGCCTCGGGCCGAGACAACCCTTGAGGCCACGACCAGGAGCTACCTCAGCTCCAGCATAGTCTCCTCGACCGCCCAGGTAATCCCTTAGCTTCCGTATTTAGTCTAATTTCCCGTTTCCCCCAAATCGCTCCGTCACCGTTCTTCGTCGATTCCGACCACCTCGCGCACCCATTCGATCATCGGAATCCAGATCCATCTCCGCCTTCCCTCCGCGCACCTTCTCCGCCCCTCCATTCAACCCAGCTCGCACAGGATCTGGGATTCGAATCCCCTCGCCGTCGCTTCGCCGGGGTTCGCCCGCACCGACGCACACACCACCTCCACGACGCCTAACCGGGTCGAGGCACTTTGCCCTCGACCCGCGAATCTCCTGGTTCCATTTGCAGGTCAGTGCGAGCCCATCTGAAGGCTCGAGTCTTCCAGGCCAGGAGCTCTCCTCCGCCGTCCTTGCCGGAGCCCTCTAGGGCTCGGCTGGGCCATCGGAGACCACCATCAGCTGCGGAGCTTCATCGCGCACCTTCTCCGATCTCCGGAGGCAGCAGGGGAGGATCCCAGCGCTCACACGAGGCCGACGAAAGTCGCAGGGCACCTGTTCTTCGAGGATCTTCAGCCGCCGTCCGATCAGCCTCGACCTCCAGTTTTCATCTCGTCCATCCATTCTCGGAGGAGCAGTCACCGCCCGATCATTCAGAGGGACGATCTGGACCATCCAAGCAGAGAGAGAGGCGCCAGCCACCAGCGTCCATCAGATCTTCCACGTGCCCTCTTCTCAGACGTCGATCAGGCCCACGTGCGAGAGGAGAAAGGCGCCCGCGTCCAGACCCGTCGGATCAGCCACGCGTCAATCATCCGGCCCTCGACGTTAAATAAGGGGTAATTTGTCTTAGGCCCCCTCTTAGTTTATGCTTTTAGTTCCAGTCCTGTAAATATTTTGCGTACTTTGTTTACGTTGGGTTATTTGCACATTGGACCTCATACTTTAGTTTATTTGCTTATATACCCCTGTCTGTGTGAGCCACGTGCTTTGCCACGTGTATGTTTGGGTTATTTGCAATCTATTCCCTGTAGTTCTGGAGGTTTATAAATGAATGAAAACTTTTGAATATTTGCACTTATACCCCTGTGAACGATTTATTTCCGCATGTGCGTGATTTCTTGGGTTATTTGCAATTAAGGTCCTCGGACTTTTGGTACGTGTTACCATTTAGTCCCCGGACTTTATTTTTATTACATATAGGTCCCTGAGTGCCCCAGGCACGCGCCTCGCGCGTGATTTGCTGGGTATTTTGCATCAGGACCCCCAGAACTTTGGGTATTTGCACTTTGGTCCCTGTGCAGTGCCCTCTTGTCATTTTTGAATAAAATATCAAATCACCTCCAAATTCGATGAAAATTTGACCCATGGTTCCTGCCATGGTGTAGGATTTTCGAGAATTTTTGAGGACATTTCTGAGTTTATTTGCTATTTTTAAAAATTCAAAAACCTCTATTTTTGGCACTGGCCGATATCCACAATGATACCAATCGCCCCATTACACAAAAACCCTAACGAGATGACCAGTCCAAACAAAAGCGATTCACGTCAATACAAATATTTTCTATATAGAATCTCTGACCCGCAAAAAGAGATTTGTTCCTTCCCATCCAGATACTCCAGATGCGCGCAATGGGAATCAGTCTCTCCGTCCTCGGACGATTTGCAGCGATTGCAAAGCTCTCCCAAAAAGACTCCAACGACGAAAGATTCAGCCAATCGATGTCCTCCCAAATGGGCCGCACTAGGTCGCAGTGGAGGAATAGATGGTCGGCCGTCTCGGCATCCGAACAGCATAATCCGCATACATTGGGCACGTTAGGGAAGAGAGATAGAAGACGGTCGCGAGTAGGAAGACGTCCACGTCTAAGAATCCACATGAAGATCCCAATCCTTTCCGGAAGCTTGAGACCCCATATGAGATTGCAGTGGCCACGCAATGACGCCTCCGAATTCACCGCGATGGGGAGGAGAGCATAATATGCCTTCTGCGAGGAAAAGGACCCGTCGATCCAAGTGAAGTGATCACGCCCCCCCGATGGAGTAGGGGCGTCCTCGAGTATGGTCAGTAATGCGGAGAAGTCGATCAGTCGCTGAGCGGAGAGGGAAGGGAATCCACCAAGATCGGGCACCATGTGCCGTTAGACCAGCACGATTCCACCGTTGCTAATTTGTCCCTGGCCAACGCATAGAGACGTGGAAAAAGGTTCATGAAGATGCCCTTACCAGACCAGTCCACGTTCCAAAAGCAGAAGGAGGATCCATCGCCAAGAGCCGGTTTGAATAAGGACCGATTGCGGTTGAAGACAGCAAAAGCTTCGCGCCAAAAGATGGGAGAGTGAGCATGAGATCGACCGTCAAAGGCGGACAGGTAGGCATTACTCGCCGCAATGCGAAGGCATCGCACCATAAATTCATCATCCCGGCTTAAAAGCCTCGACGCCCATTTGAGAAGAGAAGCTTCCCGCATGACCTCCAGCCGCCGAACACCCAGGCCACCGTCGTATTTAGGGCGTGTAATGTCCTCCCATGCGACCAGATGTATCCCTCTTCTAGTAGTATCCTTCTTGCCCTACAGGAATCCCCTCATACATTTGTCCAAGCGTAGCCTAATCCCTTTTGGGAAGCCACGCGCCGATAGGAAATAAACAGGGATAGCCGAAAGGACGGATTTAATAAGCACCAAGCGGCCCCCTCGAGAGAGCAAAGAAGATCGCCATCCAACCAGCCTTGTCTCGATCTTCTCCACCACCCGCTGATAGTCGCGCAACCGCACCCTGCCCACTGAGAGAGATAAGCCCATGTAATCTAGGGGGAGAGCCCCGAGAGAGGCCCCCAAAGTGGAGGAGCATTCCCCAACCTCCTGCGTCGAGAGAGCGAAGGGCACAAATTTGGACTTGTCCTCATTGATGCGGAGTCCCGATAATTCGCAAAATAAGTGGACCGTAGTAGCCATTCCCGCATATTGAAGCCGCTCGCCCTCTATAAAACATAAGGTGTCGTCCGCATATTGGAGGAGCGGGATATGAAGGTCACCCAAAGAGCATCCCCGAGTATACCCAGCGTCGGATACGCCTTGAATCATACCTGTGAACGATTTATTTCCGCATGTGCGTGATTTGCTGGGTATTTTGCACCAGGACCCCCAGAACTTTGGGTATTTGCACTTTGGTCCCTGTGCACAGTGCCCTCTTGTCATTTTTGAATAAAATATCAAATCACCTCCAAATTCGATGAAAATTTGACCCATGGTTCCTGCCATGGTGTAGGATTTTCGAGAATTTTTGAGGACATTTCTGAGTTTATTTGCTATTTTTAAAAATTCAAAAACCTCTATTTTTGGCACTGTTTAGTTTGAGAAATCACAAAAAAATATAAAAACCCCCCTGAAATGTCTATAAAAATTAGGTACTGTTTATTTTGTGTCCCTTGATTTTCTAGCCAATTTTGGCTATTTTTCATCACTGGAAAACCTTAAAAACTTAAAAACCCTCAAAAACCCATAAAAATTCCAATAAATACATTAAAAACCCAAAAACAATAATTCTGGTACCCGAATTTTCCTTGTTTTCTCTATTTTACAGGAAAATTACCTCCAGGCCCTTTTGAGGTCCTTAGATATTTTATCTAGGGATTTTGGGCCTGGCTGGACAGTACCTTGTATTTTTGCCGCTGTTTGATTTTTAGAAAATAAAATATATATCAGAAAAATCTCAAAAATTCACCAAAAACACAGAAAAATATAAAACACATAAAAATATTTTTTCCTGAATTTTTGCTTGCCTTTTAGTGCATTAAATAAATTGTCAAAGCTTGCTTGTGGTTGTTTTCCTTATTTTAAAAATCCAAAAAAATTTAAAAACTATTAAACACCACTAAAAATGTTTTCCCTTTTTCTCTGATTTTTTGACTACTTCGTAGGCTTTTTAGCCAATCCGTGCTCCTTGAGTTCGACCCTGGGTGCTATACCAGGTTAAACATATAGCAGGACCGCTTTTCGTGATTTTCTTGATTTGATCTTTTTCGAGTGGTTCATTTTTCTTGATTGACTCAGTCGAGTGATAGAGGTCGCAACGACCTAATTTCTGTACCTTTACCTCTGTCGCTTTGCTGGTCCATCAGAATGGCGCCGTTGCCGGGGAGCACGGCTTAGTAGTCATTTTTTAGCTTTTTCCGCGGCTTTTGATTTTCGCGGCTTTTTGTATAGAATTGTGTAGATATATTTTTCTGACATTTTCTTACAATAATCTGGTTTGACACTCTTGTTTTTGTTTTCTTGCGAGGGCCCGAGGATCGAGGCGGCTTCTTCGGAAGCCGACGCAACCGCGAGAACCGGAGGCGGCTCTCTTCTTCACAGAGCCGCAGGAGAGTGCAGGAAAGCAAGCAGAAGTGCGGGAGTCGCGGAATAACCGCGGATTAGCGTAGTTTAGATTAGGATTTATTTCCAGTACATTTGATTATTGTTGTAATAATACAGGTACAGTCAGAGACAGTTGGACTCTCGGGTCTGTTTCACCGAGCACCGGTGTGCTCGGGGGACCCTTTAGATTTTTCGCGGTTTTTCGCGGTTTTAGCTTTTTAGCTGCCTTTTCCGGTGTTTACGCGATTTTTGCTCGAGCCCCTAGACTTAGGAATTTCTGGTGATTGTGCCGTACTTAGTAGGATCCACACACCTAACTGCTTATCTGTTCACATAGAACGTTAATTGGACCTACTAATAATAAATAATAAAAATAACTTAGTCGCTTTCCTGAGAACCTACGCGCCGCGAGCCTGCCCCGTCAAGCGCTACTCCTGAACTCGACCTGTCGAGAAGAGGAGGGGTGGGTCTAGACCGGACTCTTTGGATCGAGGGCGAGTGACTGAGTTAGACGGTTCTGCGCTAGAAATTAATCGTTTAGGACTCGGTTTTTCCCGTTGCATCATTTAGGTAGTTTTCCTTCTGTCTTTAAATTCTGCGCGGATCACTTGCATGTAGAGTGCTGGAGACAAGGTACGCCTTTCTATCTCAGCATGCATCATTGATTTTTCGCGCATCGGTTTTTTCGTCTTCTCCCCCCTGTTTTCGGACTAAATAATCAGGAGAAGCGAAAAATTCGTTAGGCCTTTTGTTTGATTTGAAAAATATTAAAAAGAAAAACCATAAAATTGGGACTGGTTAAAGACTATTGATCTTAAAAACTGCTCACCCTAAAAACTTTGTCTTGGGGAGAGCAACCCCCTCATTGTATGGTTTGGATGCGCGAGAGAGTGACCCGCACCCTAGGTAGAGCCTCCCGGTGCTAGACCCGACTGATTACCGACTCTTCCGTGCGGGCCAGTCGGTTGGGATAGCATCGGATATCCTAACAGGTCACGTAAGCGCTCTGATATTTTGTGTGTTCACTAAAATAAAATAGACAAGATAATTTGACCGAACTTTCACGGTCTTCAGCTCGCGTTGCGTTGGTGAACCGAGGGTTTGTTTTGTGATCATAGTTGACTCCAGATCTCATCCGCCTTACTCGCCGGATCAAGATGATGGGTAGACGGTCTCTTAGGCAGCCTCTGGCTGTACCGCTTTCGGGTACGTCTACCCGATCATCTAGGTTGGCCCGCGAGAGCCGAGACCAGCTCTCCGAGCCCGAGTACGATTCCGCCCTGTTCCCCCTCGACCCCCTTTCTTTCGGCACTGAGAGACATGAGCCCGAGGAGAGATTAGCAGATTTGACAGCACCTGAGTTGGGCTCATTTGATTTTGCAGACGTCGCCATGGCCGGCAGTTCAGAGGATCACTCAAGAGGTCCACGAGGAGACCAGCATGTTGTATTTGACCAGGGAGCGATCAACTCCACCCTGATCGCATCACTCGAGACAGTTCAGCAGCAGTTACGCGATCAGGGGGCATTCATGATAGAGATGAGGCGAGAGTTGGAGACTCAGAGCAGAGCGAGGCCAGCAGAGTGAGCCTGAGGAGATACTGAGCGAGCCTGAGGAGATGCCCGATGCAGAGGCCGCAGCCGCAGCAGCCGCAGCCGCAGCAGCAGCCGCCGCCGCCGCAGCGGCAGCAGCCGCGGCAGGAGGACCACCACGACCGATGCGGGAGTTGCACAACCCCGGATCGACACTGATGCATCACTGGGTGGTAGTGCCAGCGATCGTGGGGGACTTCAAGTTCCCCCCGAACACCTTGCAGTTACTGCCCCGTTTCCACGGACTAGCCACTGAGGAGCCCCACCTCCACCTCCAGGAGTTCTTGATGATCTGCAGCACTGTCCACGATCGCCACGTGGACCAGGACACGATCCGGATGATAGCCTTCCCTTTTTCACTGGTAGATAGAGCAGCCACCTGGCTGAAGCATCTAGGGAAGTTTGTCTACACCTGGGAGCAGCTCCGCACCGAGTACTTGAAAAAGTACTATCCACTCGGGCGGACGAATGCAACGAGGGCCCTGATCAGCAACTTCTCCATGTTCCCCAATGAGCAGTTTCACGAGGCATGGGAGAGGTTCCGAGAGCTCCTAGACAGATGCCCGCACCACGACATCTCCAAGCCGAACCTAGTTCAGAGCTTTTTCAGCGGGTTGACGCCAGAGCTTCAGGGTCTGGTGAACGCTTCTTGCGGCGGGTCCTACTTTGCCAAGGACCACGATCAGGTCTGGGCCATCTACGAGGAGATGTCCGAGAACTACATGGTGATGTCCCAGACCAGGTTGTATTCTCAGAGACCCCAGCCACAGCAGCCAGGACCCGTGCAGTACCAGCGGATAGCACGGGTAGATGCAGGTCCATCCAGTTCGTCCGCAGTCGCAGCAGCACAGGCAGAGTCATCCGCTGCGGACATGGGTATCATCAGCGAGAAGTTGGACCGCATGGAGCTGATCGAGAAGAAGCAGTGCCAGAGCATCACTCAGATGGAACAGATGGCACAGGTTCTGAGCGACATGAAGACCCAGCTCATGTGTCTCCAGGAGACACAGACGGCTTCACAGCCCCGTCTTCTGTCGCGAGGCGACACCGGCGGCAGCAGCAGCTCATCCCAGCGCTCCAGCTCCTCACAGCAGCCTAGACAGGTTCACCTTGTACAGGCGGAGCCGTACCAGCAGCTGCAGCCTACCTACCAGTCCCCACCATCTCCAGACATGCAGATGGTGGTCTACCAGCCGGATCAGCCTCTGGCAGTACTGCCGCCAGACCCCTTCGATGCAGAGCCGTTGATGGATGTCAACGGGATTTGGTATGACCGCCCCCAGCCTGGGATCCGACGAGACCATCCCGGATTCAGGTGGGGGAGTGGTGGTGCCCAGCCCCAGCAGCAGCCGTCAGGACAGGGAGGGCAGTACTCACAGCAGAGAGATCATCACCAGTCGCAGCAGCAGCACCCAACACACCAGCAGCACCAGCCATCATCCTTCGGTCCTCATCCCTATCAGCAGCAGGGACAGTCGTGGAGGCGTGAGCAGCAGGCTCACCCGATTCAGCAGCAGCACCCGTCCTCATATCCCTCTTACCAGCACCATCAGCAGCAGATCCAGCAGCCTCACCCACAGAGAGGCTACCCGTCGGGCTCCCACGAGAGCCCTTTGGATGACATCGCCCGCCTCCTCACGGACCAGCAGGCCACATTCAGACGGGAGATGGACGAGTTCCGCCAGGAGATGCGGGACTTGGTGAGAGGGAAGGCCGCCATTCCAGCCCAGATTGAGCCGAACCCGAACAATCTCAAGAGGAAATCTGAGCAGGTAGTACATACTGAGTTAGCCACTCCTAGTGACCCTTTTGATGATACATCTTCGGATCTATTTGATGCTGATTTTGTCACACTTAGGAGCGGTAGGACCCCAGCAGGCGGCGGCGCCTCATCTGAGCTTCACCACGAGGATATTTCAGAGGCGCCACATGAGGAGGAGGAGAGCGGTACTGAGGCCGCTCCAGATGATGATGGTGGCACTGATGCCACCAAGGATGCTGATCCTACCGGCGGTACTGAGGCCGCCGCTTCACCAGTTCGAGGAGGTGGTACTGACGCCACCAGTAGAGCCGAGCCAGCTCGCGGTACTGATGCCGCGAGACGTCTACTACCAGCAGCAGCAGCAGAGCCAGCCCGTGGTGGAACTGAGGCCACCGGTGTTTGTACAGATAGAGATGTTGTCTTTCCTCGCATTCCTGTATCTCAGAACTCTGTTATGAATAAAGGAAAAGGTTTACTTTCTTCTGGTCCCACTGTGGTGCATGATGTATGTGTGGATCCGGTCCTTGAACCGTCTAGACCTTTTCCTCGTCCTTCATCTGAGAAGGACCCTGTGATCCCCTTCCCTAGAGCCCTTCAGATGGGGAAGGGGAAGAAAAAAGAAAATCCAAAAAAGAGAGAGCTTAAGGAGTTTAGCCAGAGCATGATTGATAGGTTCCACATCCAGCTGACCCTCCAGGAGGCTTTGCAGCACATCCCCCTTCTCCAGCGATCTTTGAGAGACAGGACTACAGTCAGGAGGAGGAGGAGGAACCACACTTCCGAGATCCATGTGCTGACGAAAGCCACGTGTTTTGCGATCCAGAACCGACTGCCAGCCAAGAGGCCAGATTCAGGGGCCCCGTATGTCAGATGCCAGATCAGTGAGCAGAGGTTCGACCGTACTCTTCTAGATAGCGGATCGTCGATCAACCTTCTTCCGGCAGCCCTTCTCGACCGCTTCGAGTTGGGAACTCTTCGACAGAGCAGGACAGTCCTTCAGTTCGCTGATCGATCTGTCAAGAGGCCGAAGGGGTTATTACGAGACGTTATCGTCAATATTCAGGGCCTGAAATTCCCCGTGGACTTCGTAGTGTTGGACATGGAGATCCCTGAGTCAGTGGCCGATACCCCCATCATCCTTGGTCGTCCGTTCTTGGCCACAGCCAAGGCGGTGACTGATCATGATAGCGGGAAGGTGTACTTTCGCGTCGAGGGCGAGAGTATACAAATAGAGACGGTCGAGGACTACAGAGCTAGAGAGAGAACCCGCTCAGATGCGAGTACAGATTCGGAGCAGCTGACAGACACAGAGCCAGACATCCACCATGACTGTGATTTTGTGATCACAGACGATGAGGCAGCTTGGGCAGATCCTGCAGCACAGACCATTCTCTCATATTCAGATACAGCTGATGCCGAGATGATAGCAGAGGAGAGTCTGGAGAGCACATCCTTGGTTCAGGATACCATAGAGGCAGCAGAGCCGGTCCTTGATCGCGACACGATGTTTAGTGATGGTGGTGCTGAGGCCACCTTGTTTTCCGGTGGTACTGAAGCCACCGCGATCGATACAGATCCCTCGGATTCAGAGTCTGATTGGGCCGATTGCTATGATCAGATGCCAGACATGAGTCCACTTGAGCCTATAGATGCGGAGGAGGTAGATGCAAAGCCGAGCAGAGACAGTACAGTTGAGCAGCCTTCTCCCGATCCAGTTTGCGAGAGTACGCTTTCACTTTCCCAGGCAGATTTGGCAGACCTAGCAGCTTTCACTCAGTTTCTTCCGCAGCCAGATTTGCCAGCACCCAGCATTCCAGAGCGAAAGCCGCTCCCTACTTCGCTGAAGTATCGATTCCTTGCGGGCGATCCAGAGATGTACCCAGTCATCATCTCCGCCGAGTTGACTGGAGAGCAAGAATCCCGTCTGATGGGGGTTCTTGAAAAGAACCGCAAGGCGATCGGATGGAGCGTAGCGGATCTCCATGGGATTAGTCCAACAGTGTGCTCCCACCATATCTACCTTGAGGAGGGGGCGAAGCCGTCGCGTGAGTTCCAGCGGCGACTGAACCCCAACCTGAGAGAGGTCGTGATGAAAGAAATATCAAAATGGTGGAGTGCAGATTTTATTTATCCCATTTCCGACTCCAAGTGGGTCAGCCCCTTGCATGTGGTGCCCAAGAAGACGGGCATCACGACTGTGATCAGTGAGTCGGGAGAGGAGATCGCTACACGAGTACCCACCTCTTGGAGGGTTTGTGTTGACTACAGGAGACTCAACCAAGCCACCAAGAAGGACCATTTCCCCCTGCCTTTTATTGACCAGATCATTGAGAGACTGGCAGGGAAGAGCCATTATTGCTTCCTGGATGGGTACTCGGGCTACAACCAAGTGGCCATCGCTCCTGAGGATCAGGAGAAGACCACCTTTACCTGTCCCTTCGGCACATATGCTTTTCGACGCATGCCATTTGGGCTATGCAATGCCCCTGCGACTTTTCAGAGGTGCATGCTGTCGATCTTTTCGGACATGGTAGGGGAGTGTTTGGAGGTCTTCATGGACGATTTCTCGGTCTACGGCGACGGATTCGATTCCTTGTCTTGACTGCCTAGACCGGGTACTCCAGCGATGTATCGAGTTTCATTTGGTTCTGTCATGTGAGAAGAGTCACTTTATGGTGACTCAAGGGACGGTGCTTGGCCACATCATCTCCAACAGGGGCATGGAGGTTGATCCGGCCAAGGTTGATGTCATTAGAAAACTCACACCGCCGTCCAATTTGAGGCAGCTACGGTCATTCCTGGGGCACGTTGGATTTTATAGGAGATTTATTCAGGATTTCAGCAAGATTGCCCGACCGTTGACTGACCTCTTGACGAAAGACACCGAGTTCCTTGTCGATGACAAGTGTCTCTCGTCCTTTGCGACTCTCCAGCAGCATGTTATTGAGGCTCCTGTCCTCCAGCCGCCTGATTGGTCTCTCCCATTCGAGATCATGACGGATGCCTCCGATTTTGCCGTGGGGGCAGTGCTGGGGCAGAGGAGGGATGGAGTTCCGTTTGCCATACACTACGCTAGCCGCACATTGGATTCCGCCCAGCGGAATTATACGGTCACAGAGAAGGAGATGCTAGCCGTAGTGTTTGCCCTAGATAAGTTCAGATCGTATATCATTGGATCTAGAGTGACTTTGTTTACAGATCACACCGCCATCAGGTACCTCATGGCAAAGAAGGATGCCAAGGCCAGACTGACTAGATGGATCCTTCTACTCCAGGAGTTCGACATTGAGATCAAGGATAAGCCTGGAGTCAAGAATGTGGTGGCGGATCATCTCTCCTGATTAGAGCAACCTGAGGATTCTGAGCAGATTGATACCATTCGAGATACCTTCCCAGATGAGGCGATCCTTGCTATCGCCTCACTCCCGTGGTATGCCGATATTGTGAACTTTCTCGTTGCAGGGAAAGTCCCACAAGATTGGCCCAGGCAGAGGCTTGAGACCTTCCTTGCGAGGGCCAAGTCCTACCACTGGGAGGATCCCATCCTTTACCACGAAGGAGGGGATAGTGTCTGGCATCGGTGTATTCCTCAGGAGGAACACCATAGCGTCCTCACTTACTGCCACAAGCTTGAGGCAGGAGGACATCATTCTGGGAGGAGAACGGCACAGAAAGTGCTCCAATCCGGCTTGTGGTGGCCTACCCTCTTCAAGGACTCTGATGAGTTCGTGAAGAGGTGTACTGACTGTCAGAGGATGAGCACTTGTGGACAGCGTGATATGATGCCGATGCAGCCCATTCACTTCTGTGAGGTTTTTGACGCATGGGGCATCGATTTCATGGGTCCATTCCCTAAGAGTCAGGGATTTGAGTACATTCTGTTGGCCGTTGATTATGTTAGTCGTTGGGTGGAGGCTATCCCCACCCGAGCCGCTGATGCGAGGACAGTTTGCAGATTTTTGAGGAAGCACATCATCACGCGGTTCGAGGTTCCACGAGTTCTGATTTCTGATAGGGGGTCTCATTTCATCAACGACCAGGTAAAGGCCCTTGCTAGCGAGTTCAACATAGATCATCGTGTTGCCACACCTTACCATCCACAGACGAATGGTCTAGCTGAGGTCTCGAATAGGGAGATCAAGAATATTTTGCAGAAAGTCGTCCGCCCTGACCGAAAGAATTGGTCACAGCTTTTGGACTCGGTCTTGTGGGCATATCGGACGTCTTTCAAGACACCTTTGGGCACATCTCCCTTTCGCCTCGTATATGGCAAGCCGTGCCATTTACCTGTTGAGCTGAGGCACAAGTCACTTTGGGCAGTTACAGACATTTTGATGGATCCAGATGGTATGGGAGACCAGAGAAGGGCAGAGTTAGCTGCCCTGGAGGAGCTTAGAGATGCAGCTTTCTCAAGCAGCCTACATTATAAGGAGAAAGTCAAGGAGTGGCATGATTCTCATATCAGCCACAAGCATTTTGAGATTGGACAGAGAGTATGGCTGTTTGATGCGAGGCTACGATTATTTCCAGGGAAGCTACAGAGCAAATGGAAGGGACCCTACTTGGTCAGAAAGGTACACGACAATGGTAGCATTGATATATCCGAGTTGTCTTCTGATAGTACCTTTCGAGTTAACGGCCAGCGGCTCAAGCCATTTCTAGATCATGAGCCGCGGGACGTTATTGTTGCCCCTATTCATTTTGCGTGAGATGTGGTCTCTTGACTCACATCTTTTGCATCTCACGCCTGATTTTCACTGTTCCTCCGCCTGTATAGATCCAGTTGTCCATATCATTCTATTCTTTAGTCCCACATCCCTTTTTCTCATCTTATGATTATGCTATACTTAGGGTGTACTTTACCCTAAGTATAGGGGGGATGTAGGACCTGCGGGTATTCTTTTTATTCTTTCTGCTCCTGTTTTGCTGCTTATACTTAGGGATATTTTACCCTAAGTATAGGGGGGGGGGCAGATTCTGTATCTTCTTCACTCGGCTTTCCCTTCACGTACAACTTGCTATACTTAGGATTAGTTAATCCTAAGTATAGGGGGAAACCACCGAGTTCCTCTCATTCTATTCATTTATTCGTTCCTGTACTTAGCCATTCCTTTTCACTTCCCTTTTACTAAGCACGAGTTATGTCTTCTTCATCGCTCTTGATCACTCTGAGGACATCGTTCGAGCTAAGTATAGGGGGGGGTGTGTATATATTTCATATATACTTTAGCCATAACTCGTACTTTGTGTGAGTGTGTTAATAAATAAAATGGCTAAAAATCACAAAAATTAAAAATTTTTCATGTACATAAACTTCTTTTATCTTGCACATACATAGCTAGTGTACAAAGTATTTTTGTAAAAAGGATTTCAAAAATCTTTTGTGTAAAGCTTGTGTAAATATTTTTGTATCAAAATTATGTATATAGTACAAAATTTTTTCCAAAATGTTTTGAAAAATCAAAAGTTTGCAAAAATCTTGTGTAAATGTTTGTAAATATCTTTTTGCAAAACTTGCACCTCATGCATCATTCATTCATGATTTCAAAACATTTTTCAAAAATTTTGCATGATTGTAAAATATTTGTAAATAGCATCTTGTGTACATATATGTATATAGTTTTTCCTGGATGAGAGTTGACATTTAAACTAAGCCTGGAATTAAATTGAGAAATGGAGCTTGAATAAGATCTTAATCCACTTAACTTTAAGAGGAACCTTATAGGACTTAGGGTTAAGGCTTTTCAGGTCCATAAGGACTTAATTCTTTGGGTCCACTAGGCTATGAGCATATGTCATCTTGATGAGCCTAAGTAGAGCACTTAACAACACACGCATGACTCTTAGAGACAATGGCTTGACTTGCACCTGCACTTTACACATGGCTCTCCACGGATGAGGTGGTGAGGAGGCAGTTTCCTTTGGCTTGGGGTAGCATATGAGGGTAGTACTTCTAGGCGGAACCTATCTTCTTCTTCTAGTGAAGGAAGTGCGTCTCAACTTGGTCTAGTGGTGATGAAGGCTAAAGACAGAAGCCGTGGGTTGCAATAAAGCTTCAAAAGAGGGACAGTCTACTGGCTCAAGAGGAAAATTTCTTGTATATATGCTGCACCATGTAGATATGTTGTACAGAAGTCCTTGAAAAAAAATGCAAAAATGCAAAAAGAACTCCAAAAAAGTGGTGGGTCGGATTGAAAATTTAATAACCCCACCGGAGTGTACATAGTCAAATAAAGCAAAGCTTATGGTATCCATGTTACATCTCATGAAGCTTGCAGCGGGAGACTTAGCTACACTGGCTAAGCTTCCAAAAGTCTATACTTCTTCCCCCTCTTCTTGAGCCGGTTGCACTTGAACTTAGAAGGGAATACCCCGCTTCTCGAGGAAAGAGTTGCTAGACCGAGGCATTAGAGTTACCAGGTTGAGGGAGGTTGTTTCTTTGTTACTTCTGAGGTGGGGAGCCACATATCACTTACACCGCATGGAAAGATTCATGGTCATTAGAGTTTGTGTATGTAGACTTGTTCTGATCTGGTTTATTGAGGAGTCTTGCCCATAGATTGGTGGAACTTGGAGGCTGTTGAGTTTTAAGCTTAAGTCTAAATAAGGTTCCGAAACATTAATAATCCAAAGATCTGATCGAGCTCCATATTTCAATCTAATGAAGGAAAGTTTAATAATTCAACCTTGATCCATGTACATCCTCTTTTTCTTTTTCTTTCTTTCTTTTTCACTTCTTTTTCAAATAAGTGTTTGCTAAGGGACTAGCAAAGTTAAGTATAGGGGGGTGATGAATACCCATTCATCACTCTTTATTCTTCTAATTTAGCTACAAAAACCTTTGCAAATACATGTAGATATGTGTAAATACAAATAATTACCAAAAGCATGCATTGTGTAAAAACCTGTAATTAGCATGTTTTTGTGCAAAAATAAAAGAATAAAGAGTAAAAAGAAAAAGAGGGAAATATTTAGAATAAATATTGAGCAACCTAACCCAAGGGAGGGCTCAGCATGGGCCTGACCGCATAAAAGCCAAAGTAGAGGGAGATAGGAACTCACATGTAAATAATTATGTAAATAAAATAACAAAATATTTTCCTCACCAAAATTACAGTTTTAAATATTTGTATATAGTTATAAAAGATAAAAAAACAAAACAAAAAGGTGAAAATCAAAAAGACTAAAAAAATACCCTCTCATCATGTACATAGACCATGCCTCTATATTTATTTAACCTTGTAAATAAATGATGTTATTTTCAAAACTTTTTGTAAATATTCTAGGTTATATATTGTAAATAAATAAAATAAAAAGAATCAAAACAAAAATCAAATAAAAATTACAAAATACGAAATATAAAAAAAGACTGTGTACATATACCATGTAGATACATGTACATATATAATTATTTCACCCTTGCATAGAAATAATAAAAATAAAATAAAAATACCCTTTTATTTCTAATTTTATACTATAAATAAATAAAATATAAAATGGGAATAAAAATGCACAAAAATAACAAATTAAAAATCTAAAAAAAAATAAAATTAAAAAGACATATTATACAAATACCTATGTATAGCTATACTATGTAAATACCCTATTTGTATTTTGAAAAATTAATTAAAAATCACCAAAAAATAGAAAAAATTAAAACAAAAATATTTCATGTTTTAAGTTTTTAATAATTCAGCCATCTGTTATTTTTAATTGAATTTTGAAATATTTTCCACGTGGCTGTTCCCCATTAGTCCACGGGGAATGTTGACCCCGGTCAACTCCCCCCGCGGACCCTCTTCTCTCGCGGATCAGGCTGTCGACCCGATTTCTCTGATTTTTCCACGCCTGATCCGCCCGCCATTTGCGCAAACCCCGGGTCCTAATTCATCTCCTTGCATCCGATACCCACGCCCGAGGGATTGCATCGGGGTCCGCGCTTCATGCTGCCCTACCCGATCAACCCTAGCCGGACCCCCCGTGGTATATATTCCGAGCTCCGCCGCACGATTCCGCATCTTTGGCTAATCCGTTCCACCTCCAGTGAGCTCCAGTGCCCGAGCGTGAGTGACAGCTCGCTGCAGGTGCCGTCGCAGCGAGGAGAGGGGCCAGATACCACTGATCCGGCGAGTCAGCACCGCCGTGCTCCGCCCAGAGCAGGAGCTCGAGCCTCGGGCCGAGACAACCCTTGAGGCCACGACCAGGAGCTACCTCAGCTCCAGCATAGCCTCCTCGACCGCCCAGGTAATCCCTTAGCTTCCGTATTTAGTCTAATTTCCCGTTTCCCCCAAATCGCTCCGTCACCGTTCTTCGTCGATTCCGACCACCTCGCGCACCCATTCGATCATCGGAATCCAGATCCATCTCCGCCTTCCCTCCGCGCACCTTCTCCGCCCCTCCATTCAACCCAGCTCGCACAGGAGCTGGGATTCGAATCCCCTCGCCGTCGCTTCGCCGGGGTTCGCCCGCACCGACGCACACACCACCTCCACGACGCCTAACCGGGTCGAGGCACTTTGCCCTCGACCCGCGAATCTCCTGGTTCCATTTGCAGGTCAGTGCGAGCCCATCTGAAGGCTCGAGTCTTCCAGGCCAGGAGCTCTCCTCCGCCGTCCTTGCCGGAGCCCTCTAGGGCTCGGCTGGGCCATCGGAGACCACCATCAGCTGCGGAGCTTCATCGCGCACCTTCTCCGATCTCCGGAGGCAGCAGGGGAGGATCCCAGCGCTCACACGAGGCCGGCGAAAGTCGCCGGGCACCTGTTCTTCGAGGATCTTCAGCCGCCGTCCGATCAGCCTCGACCTCCAGTTTTCATCTCGTCCATCCATTCTCGGAGGAGCAGTCACCGCCCGATCATTCAGAGGGACGATCTGGACCATCCAAGCAGAGAGAGAGGCGCCAGCCACCAGCGTCCATCAGATCTTCCACGTGCCCTCTTCTCAGACGTCGATCAGGCCCACGTGCGAGAGGAGAAAGGCGCCCGCGTCCAGACCCGTCGGATCAGCCACGCGTCAATCATCCGGCCCTCGACGTTAAATAAGGGGTAATTTGTCTTAGGCCCCCTCTTAGTTTATGCTTTTAGTTCCAGTCCTGTAAATATTTTGCGTACTTTGTTTACGTTGGGTTATTTGCACATTGGACCTCATACTTTAGTTTATTTGCTTATATACCCCTGTCTGTGTGAGCCACGTGCTTTGCCACGTGTATGTTTGGGTTATTTGCAATCTATTCCCTGTAGTTCTGGAGGTTTATAAATGAATGAAAACTTTTGAATATTTGCACTTATACCCCTGTGAACGATTTATTTCCGCATGTGCGTGATTTCTTGGGTTATTTGCAATTAAGGTCCTCGGACTTTTGGTACGTGTTACCATTTAGTCCCCGGACTTTATTTTTATTACATATAGGTCCCTGAGTGCCCCAGGCACGCGCCTCGCGCGTGATTTGCTGGGTATTTTGCATCAGGACCCCCAGAACTTTGGGTATTTGCACTTTGGTCCCTGTGCAGTGCCCTCTTGTCATTTTTGAATAAAATATCAAATCACCTCCAAATTCGATGAAAATTTGACCCATGGTTCCTGCCATGGTGTAGGATTTTCGAGAATTTTTGAGGACATTTCTGAGTTTATTTGCTATTTTTAAAAATTCAAAAACCTCTATTTTTGGCACTGTTTAGTTTGAGAAATCACAAAAAAATATAAAAACCGCCCTGAAAATTCTATAAAAATTAGGTACTGTTTATTTTGTGTCCCTTGATTTTCTAGCCAATTTTGGCTATTTTTCATCACTGGAAAACCTTAAAAACTTAAAAACCCTCAAAAAACCATAAAAATTCCAATAAATACATTAAAAACCCAAAAACAATAATTCTGGTACCCGAATTTTCCTTGTTTTCTCTATTTTACAGGAAAATTACCTCCAGGCCCTTTCGAGGTCCTTAGATATTTTATCTAGGGATTTTGGGCCTGGCTGGACAGTACCTTGTATTTTTGCCGCTGTTTGATTTTTAGAAAATAAAATATATATCAGAAAAATCTCAAAAATTCACCAAAAACACAGAAAAATATAAAACACATAAAAATATTTTTTCCTGAATTTTTGCTTGCCTTTTAGTGCATTAAATAAATTGTCAAAGCTTGCTTGTGGTTGTTTTCCTTATTTTAAAAATCCAAAAAAATTTAAAAACAATTAAACACCACTAAAAATGTTTTCCCTTTTTCTCTGATTTTTTGACTACTTCGTAGGCTTTTTAGCCAATCCGTGCTCCTTGAGTTCGACCCTGGGTGCTATACCAGGTTAAACATATAGCAGGACCGCTTTTCGTGATTTTCTTGATTTGATCTTTTTCGAGTGGTTCATTTTTCTTGATTGACTCAGTCGAGTGATAGAGGTCGCAACGACCTAATTTCTGTACCTTTACCTCTGTCGCTTTGCTGGTCCATCACCCCTCAACAGCAAAACCCGGTGGCTGTTGCATGTAGACTTCTTCCTGTAGGTCTCCATATAAGAACACATTCTTCACATCCAACTGATATAGCCGCCACTCTCGAGTAACCGCGACTAACAGCAAGATTCGTAGGGTAGAATGACAGACTACTGGCGAGAACGTATCAAGGTAATCCACCCCGTATGTTTGTGTAAAGCCACGTGCAACAAGGCGGGCCTTGTATCTGTCAATACTGCCATCTGCATTTTGCTTTACTGTAAATACCCACTTGCAGCTCGCTGGGATCACATCTGCAGGTATGGGAACTAGACTCCAAGTTCCTCGAGATTGAAGTGCTGCCATTTCTTCCTCCATTGCTAAACGTCATCTACTATCCTGCAGAGCATCTTGATAATTCCGTGGAATATCTACAGCTGACAAGGCAACCACAAAGTTCCTGAAATCCCCAGATAGTCGCTCAAGTAACACAGAAGCTGATAAAGGATATGTAGCGCAGCTCCTCTTCGATTTGCGTATAGCAATAGGAACATCTAAATCAGCTGTGTCCTCATTTAGCCCCTGCAACATATCCTGCTCAGAAATATCATTAGATCCATCAAGAGTAGTATTTTCAGTACATACCTTAGGCGAGCTAAGAGATGAGTCATGAGCATGAGCTGGAGGAGGCCTGCGGGTATAATGGAATGGTAGTGGTGAAACTGGGATAGTACGTGGAGCTGCTGGTGGTGGTGGTAGTGGTGGTGGTGGTGATGGTACTGGTGGTGGTGGTGTCATGTATATGGCATCGGTAGTCACTGGAGGTAGTTGCTGATCACCTGAGGATGAAAAATACATTAGGAATTCAAAAAATGTAACATCTGCACATACCATATACCGCCTACGCAAAGGATCAAAGCACTTGTACCCCTTTTGAGTTCTGGAGTACCCAACAAACACACACTTGACATCCCTAGGAGAGAGCTTGTCAGTACCAGGAGACAACTGGTGGACAAAGGCAACTGAGCCAAACACACGAGTAGTAAGGGAAAACAGATCCTTACCAGGGTAGATAAGGGAGAAAGGAATCTGTTCATCTAGGACAGAGGACGACATATGGTTAATTAGGTAACATGCTGTGAGAACCGTGTCACCCCAGTAAGAACAAGGAACATGACTCTGTATAAGGAGTGATCTTGTGACATCTAGTAGGTGGCGATGTTTTCTTTCAGCGATCCCATTTTGTTGAGAGGTATAAGCACAGGATGTTTGATGGATAATCCCTTTTGATGAGTAGTAATTGGTTAGGACATGAGTATACAGTTCTAGGGCATTATCACTTCTCACAAATTTCACAGATGTGGAGAAAACATTTTGAATTTCATTCAGAAAATGGATAATAATATTCCCTGCTTCATATTTATTTTTCAACAAAAAATACCTATGACACACGAGAAAAATCATCCACAATAACTATATAAAATCTGTGTCCCTGATGATCAGGTACACGACTCGGACCCCAGATATCAATATGAAGTAACTCAAACTTGGAGGTACTACTCCGACCCGGATTACTGGAAAAGGTAGACCGGTGATGCTTTCCCAACTGACGAGCCTCACATTGGATAGATGTGTGGGGCAGACCCTGGGGTAACACACGACGCAACTTCTCAAGCGGTAGATGTCCAAAGCGCAGATGCCACAGCAGAGGAGATACTGGTCCAGTTGGAAGGGATGAGGTTCCGGCAAATGGAGTCTGATTTAGGAGATAGAGGCCTCCTTGCTCCTAGCCACGACCAATCACGTTACCCGTAAGGATGTCCTGAAAAATAAAAGAAGATGGATTAAAAATTGCCCGACATTGTAAATCCTTCGTAATCTAACTGATTGATTTTCATTGAAAAATCTGGTGCATGTAACACATTCTTGAGCTGCATAGAAGATGTCAGTCTAATCTCCCCCTGACCCGTGATAGGGGAATGTGTAACATTGGCAATGACCACTTTTCGGCCTGGAGGAATCTGAGAATATCCTGTAAGTAAACTGTGGTCGCCACATAGATGATGTGTAGCACCCAAGTCCATAATCCAAGGTAATGTATCTGATCTACTACTGGTAAATGCAAGTATGCTACCTGAAGCACTGGTAGACGCAGAGGCAGATGCAGTAGCATCAGATTGACTCTCAGTATTAGGTGCTGGGCCTGATGGGGGAATAATGCCCCTTAGACGGACAACTAGATCATCGAACCGCTGATCCAAAGTGGCAGCAGATGGAGGCTCTATCTGCTCAGCGACTCGTGCAGATGTAGGAAATCCATGCTTAGAGTAGCATGTGTCTTCATTGTGTCCGACGCGATGACAGTAGGTATATGTTGGCCGAGTGCAACCTCCTCTGTCACGAGGTCCATGTCCACGGGTCTGATGATGAAATCCACGACCCCTGTTGGCGGTCATGACTGAAGCATTCTGATTCGTGGCCGTGGAAGGGACGGTGATACGACTCAGTCTATGAAAAGCTTCCTCCATGGGAGGAATAGTAGAATCGGCCAAGATCTGGGATCGTGCCGCCTCATACTCTGGATCAAGTGCAGCAAGGAACACGCCCACCATAGTCGCATTCCGATACGTCTTCTATTGTTCTGGCGTGGCTGTCAGGGGCATGAAGCTGTATAGCTTCTCGAACATCCCTCGCAGGGATGTGTAGAGTGAATGTAGAGGGCGACCATTTTGCTTTATAGTGAATACATCATGCTGGAGTTGCAGAATCTTCGTCTCATTCTTCGCCTGAGAGTATGTGGCCGCCAGAATGTCCCACATGTCTTTGGCCGTAGGTTGATGTAGAATGTCATTGGCAATCTCGATTGCCAATGTTCCAGATAACCAAACTTTTGCGTATGCATCATCGGCCTCCCAAGAGGCATTGGCTCCAGTCTTCTCAGCAGGCTCTGCTTCGGTATGAATGTGCTTCTTACCCGTTGACTTTTTCATACTCATGAACTGCATCGCTCACAGTTCATAGTTCGTACCATCCATCTTTACAGTAGGCGCCGGACCACGAAAGGCGCCAATGGATGGGATATCCGCCTTTCTTTCTGACAAACTGGAAACTGTAGACTGGAGCGATTGATTGAAGATAAGATTCGTCTACAATGACATAGACGGGTTTAGTTGCATGTGTAGACCTCAAGCAACTAAACCCATGTAGTTGACGGTGTCCGTTTTAGGGCTTAGCACACGCTTAGGGCTCTACGGTGCCCGCTGAAGCACGCAGGCACGCAAGGCACGTAAGGTCTAGCGCTCAGTCACGCAGCGTAAGGAAGAGCGCGCAGTCGCGCGCGTGGATGTGCGCGCAGTCGCACGCGAAGCTGAGCACTAGGCGCAGGCGGAGGCGTTGGTACACGCGCACATGCGTAGGCGAAGGCGCACGCGCACGTGCACAGGTGGAGGAGCACAGGCGCTCGCGCGATTATGCGCACAGGCAGAGGCGCTGGTGGAGGTGCGGCGGAGGCGTAGGCGGGCCGGAGGCACTGGAGGAGGCGCCGTCGATGAGAGAGAGGCACGCGGGTGGGGTGGGGTAGGGTTAGGGTTTCGAGAACTCCGGTCTAGGACCGTCGCTCTGATACCATGTTGGGAAAAATGAACGAGATGTTTATTCCATCAGCCCTAGGCTCTCTTGTTAACATATATTAGTTTCCTTTGTATCTCTCTGTTATTTTTATTTTCAGCTGTATGCTTTATGTATTTTACTCATAGGCTACTCTCCTATATAAGAGAGCACAGGGCTGATGGAATAAGCAACTCTTCTATTTTTCCCAACATGGTATCAGAGCCACGGTCCTAGACCGGAGTTCTCGAAACCCTAACCCTATCCCTACCCCCTCACCCGCGTGCCTCTCTCTCCTTGCCGCCGCCAGCGCATACCCGCGCCCCTTGCGCCTCCGCGCCTGCGAGCTCCTCCGCCTACACCTGCGAGACCCTTCGCCTACGCCTGCGAGACCCTTCGCCTTCGCCTGCGCGGTCTCGCCCTCGCGGTTGTGCGTCTGTGTGCTTGCGCCTGTGCATCTGCGCCTGCGCACCACAGCGCTAGCGCTCCTACGCCTTAGCGCCCAGCGGTCCTTGCGCGTATCCCCACCCATCCAGCGCTAGCGCCCAGCCATCCAGTGCTTCTCAACACGCACCTTTGTCGCCTCCAGCGGGCACCTTAGTGCCCTGTCCGTACGCCCTTGAATTACATCTCTAGAGCGCACATCGTCAATTAAATGGGTTTGGTTGCTTGAAGTCTACACATGCAACTAAACCCATCTATGTCTGTGTAGACGATCTTCTCACCAGTCTATCGTTCCAGTCTTCTATTTCCAGTATGTCAGAAAGGAAGGCGGATATTCCATCGTTAGGCGCCTTTCGTGGTCCAGCGCCTATCGTGAAGATGGATGGTACAAACTATGAACTGGGGGTGATGCAGTTCATGAGTATGATGAAGTCGACTGGTAAGAAGCACATTCTTACCAAAGTAGAGCCTGCTGAGAAGACTGGAGCCAATGCCTCATGGGAGGCAGATGATGCATACACCAAAGTCTGGTTGTCCGGAACTTTGGCGATCGAGATTGCCAATGACATTCTACATCAGCCCACGGCTAAAGACATGTGGGATATTCTGGCGGCCACATACTCCCAGGCGAAGAATGAGATGAAGATTCTGCAACTCCAGCATGATATATTCACTATAAAGCAGAATGGTCGCCCTCTACATTGACTCTACACATCCCTGCGAGGGATGTTCGAGAAGCTATACAGCTTCATGCCCCTGACAGCCACGCCAGAACAACAGAAGATGTATCGGAATGCGACTATGGTGGGCGTGTTCCTTGCTGCACTTGATCCAGAGTATGAGGCGGCACGATCCCAGATCTTGGCCGATTCTACTATTCCTCCCATGGAGGAAGCTTTTCACAGACTGAGCCGGATCACCGTTCCTTCCACGGCCACGAATCAAAATGCTTCAGCCATGACCGCCAACAGGGGTCGTGGATTTCATCATCAGACCCGTGGACGTGGACCTCGTGGCAGAGGAGGCCGCACTCGGTCAACATGTACCTACTGTCATCGAGTCGGACACAATGAAGACACATGCTACTCTAAGCATGGATTTCCTGCATCTGCACGAGTCACTGAGCAGATAGAGCCTCCATCTGCTGCCACTTTGGATCAGCGGTTCGATGATCTAGTTGCCCGTCTAAGGGGCATTATTCCTCCATCTGGCCCAACACCTACTACTGAGAGTCAATCTGATGCTGCTGCATCTGCCTCTGCGTCTACCAGTGCTTCAGGTAGCATACTTGCATTTACCAGTAGTAGATCAGATACATTACCTTGGATTATGGACTCGGGCGCTACACATCATCTATGTGGCGATCAGAGTTTACTTACAGGATATTCTCATATTCCTCCAGGTTGAACAATGGTCGTTGGCAATGGTACACATTCCCCCGTCACTGGTCAGTGGGAGATTAGACTGACATCTTCTATGCAGTTCAAGAATGTGTTACATGCACCTGATTTTTCAATGAATTTGTTATCAATCAGTCAGATTACGAAGGATTTACAATGTCGGGCAATTTTTGATCCATCTCCTCTTATTTTTCAGGACATCCTTACGGGCAACGTGATTGGTCGTGGTTATGAGCAAGGAGGCCTCTATCTCCTAAATCAGACTCCATTTGCTGGAACCTCATCCCTTCCTACTGGACCAGTATCTCCTCTGCTGTGGCATCTGCGCTTTCGGCATCTACCGCTTCAGAAGTTGCGTCGTGTGTTACCCCAAGGTCTTCCTCACACATCTATCCAATGTGAGGCTTGTCAGTTGGGAAAGCATCACCGGTCTACCTTTCCCAGTCGTCCAGGTCGGAGTAGTTCCTCCAAGTTTGAGTTATTTCATATTGATATATGGGGTCCGAGTCGTGTACCTGATCATCAGGGACACAGATTTTATATAGTTATTGTGGATGACTTCTCTCGTGTGTCATGGGTATTTTTGTTGAAAAATAAATCTGAAGCAGGCAATATTATTATCCATTTTCTGAATGAAATTCAAAATGTTTTCTCCACTTATGTGAAATTTGTGAGAAGTGATAATGCCCTAGAACTGTATACTCATGTCCTAGCCAACTACTACTCATCAAAAGGGATTATCCATCAAACATCCTGTGCTTATACCTCTCAACAAAATGGGATCGCTGAAAGGAAATATCGCCACCTACTAGATGTCACAAGATCACTTCTTATACAGAATCATGTTTCTTATTCTTACTGGGGTGACGCGGTTCTCACAGCATGTTACCTAATTAACCGTATGCCGTTTTCTGTCTTAGATGAACAGATTCCTTTTTCCCTTATCTACCCTGGTAAGGATCTGTTTTCCCTTACTCCTCGTGTGTTTGGCTCAGTTGCCTTTGTCCACCAGTTGTCTCCTGGTACTGACAAGCTCTCTCCTAGGGCTGTCAAGTGTGTGTTTGTTGGGTACTCCAGAACTCAAAAGGGGTACAAGTGCTTTGATCCTTTGCGTAGGCGGTATATGGTCAGTGCAGTTGTTACATTTTTTGAATCCGTAATGTATTTTTCATCCTCAGGTGATCAGCAACTACCACCAGTGACCACCGATGCCATATATATGACACCACCACCACCAGCTCCACGTACTATCCCCGTTTCACCACTACCATTCCATTATACCCGCAGGCCTCCTCCAGCTCATGGTCATGACTCATCTCCTAGCTCGCCTAAGGTATGTACTGAAGATACTACTCTTGATGGATCTAATGATATTTCTGAGGATTTGTTGCAGGGGCCAGATGAGGACACAACTGATTTAGATGTTCCTATTGTTATACGCAAATCGAAGAGGAGTTGTGTTACATATCCTTTATCAGCTTCTGTATCATTTGAGCGACTATCTGGGGATTTCAGGAACTTTGTGGTTGCCTTGTCAGCTGTAGATATTACACGGAATTATCAAGATGCTCTGCAGGATAGTAGATGACGTCTAGCAATGGAGGAAGAAATGACAGCACTTCAATCTAGGGGAACTTGGATTCTAGTTCCTATACCTGTAGATGTGACCCCGGTGAGCTGCAAGTGGGTATTTACTGTAAAGCAAAATGCAGATGGCAGTATTGACAGATACAAGGCCCGCCTTGTTGCACGTGGCTTTACACAGACATACAGGGTGGATTACCTTGATACGTTCTCACCAGTAGCCCGTCATTCTACCCTACGGATCCTGCTGTCAGTCGCGATTACTCGAGAGTGGCCGCTATATCAGTTGGATGTGAAGAACGCGTTCTTATATGGAGACCTACAGGAGGAAGTCTACATGCAACAACCACCCGGTTTTGCTGTTGAGGGGGAGTATTCCAAGGTATGCAGACTTCATAAGGCTATCTATGGCCTTAAGCAGAGCCCCAGAGCATGGTTTCAGAAGCTATCAGACCTCTTTGAAAAACAGGGATACAAACGCTCTAATGCTGATAATTCCTTGTTTGTATAGAAGACTTCAAGAGATATTATTGCAATTATGCTTTACGTAGATGACATCTTGATTACAGGAGATGATGAGCAAGACATAAAGCAGGCGAAAGAGAAGCTAGGTAGCGAATTTGTCACTAAGGATCTTGGAGTCCCTAGATATTTTCTGGGGCTGGAATTTGCTAGAAATCCCTATGGGTTACTAATGTCGCAGAGAAAATATGTTACGGACCTGTTGAGTGAAACATGTATGCTTGGGTGTCGGCCCGGTACAACACTAATGGACCCCAGCATGAAGCTATATGATGATGACACAGAGGAGGTGGACATAAGAAGATACAAAGAACTGGTAGGCAAACTGTTGTATGTCATGATCTCTAGGCCCGATATATCCTTTGCAGTGAGTCGTGTGAGCCAGTTCATGGAGCAACCACGTCAGGTTCATATGGATGCCATACATATGATACTTAGATACCTCAAATCATCTCCAGGTGCAGGTTTGCTATTCAAGAAGGGCAAGGGGATTTCTATCTCAGCATGTGCGGATGCAGACTATGCAGGTTGTCCCAAGGACAAGAAGTCCACCTCGGGGTTTGCAGTATACGTTGGAGATTCTCTAATCTCATGGAGGAGCAAGAAACTGACCGTGGTAGCCAGATCTAGTGCTGAATCTGAATATAGGGATATGGCCCAGGCTAGCACAGAGATGATGTGGGTAAAGGCTGTGCTTACAGATCTATGCATAGATGTACCACTTCTTATGAACTTAGAATGTGACAATCATGCATCCTTGTTCATTGCAAACAATCCAGCATTCCATGAGCGAACCAAGCACATTGAGGTTGACTGTCACTTCATACGTGACATGATTCAGAAGGGATTCATTGCTACATCTCATGTTACTTCAGAAAATCAAACTGCCGATATATTCGCTAAGGCATTACTACGATGCCCATTCCAGAAGTGTGCGTCCAAGCTGAGTATGATTGATATCTATGCTCCATCTTGAGGGGGAATGTTAACATATATATTAGTTTCCTTTGTATCTCTCTGTTATTTTTATTTTCACCTGTATGCTTTATGTAATTACCCATAGGCTACTCCCCTATATAAGAGAGCCTAGGGCTGATGGAATAAACAACTCTTCTATTTTTCCCAACTTCTCTTATATAGGAGAGTAGTCTACGGGTAAATTACATAAAGCATACTGCTGAAAATAAAAAATAGAAGAGAAATACAAAGGAAACTAATATATATGTTAACACTTCCGTTTGGAAGATTGGCTCCCGTAAGCTGTGTACCTTATATAATATATGAAGCAAAATACAATCTTTTATAACATCTACTATACACAAAATAAATGCCAGGTTTAGTTGAAACAATGATATAAAGCTTGCGGTGATCTAGAGATTGTATTTTTACTCAAAAGCTCGATCTTTGTGGTCTAGATATCCTTTTTATATGATCCAAAACAGAAATCTTACAAGAGGTGCCGTCCTTAGATGTATACTTGTAAATGTAAAAGAAAAATAGGAAGTTAGGTAACTAATACAAATTCAATGTTGCACTTATACTGAAAGTAGTGAAAATGGCTCCCTTCTTCTGAATGGATTAAGTTTCAGATGAATGAACCAAGTTTTGATCATTTAGAATGTAGTCTTGATTATTTAGAACGCAGTCATGTTTATTTCCAGCAAGTCTTTGACTCAAGATTTTTTTGCAGCAAGTATTTTATTGTTGAAAATTGAAACTTTTTAGTTGAAATTCCGATTTGTGCAAGCTCAAAACACTTCGTCAGTCTCTGTTCAGTATGAGTCTTCGGACTGTGGTAAGCCCCATTTATTCAACATTCAGACTATCAAGAAAAACAACAAACTCAATGTCCACTAGATCAACACCTCAGCAAAATCTCCCTAAGAAAGATTCCTCTGCTAATATATGTTCTCACAAAAGTCTTCAATCTTCATCTGTATATGCTCTTCATCATGGTCTTCTTTCATCTCCACCTCACCATCAAAAAAGCAAGCACTAGCAATGACTGAAGGACAGATCTTTCCAACAAAAAGGATCCTCAGATAATCATTGAACCTCTAAGATGATCTAGATGGTGTTCGAAGTCAATCTAATATCTTTAATGGCAACTTCAAGCTTGACTGTTTCTTCTCATAATTCAAACATTTCACATTCCTTTTGTGTTGTTGGCATGGTCATGAGTTTAAAACTGTTATACCGATAAGATAGATCATAATAGGTATTCCAACTGTGGAAAATCTTTTAAGAATAGATTTCTTGGCAAACGAAATGAGACTTTGCTGTTGTGCATACATCCTTGGATGTGTGCACTTCTCAGGTCCTTTGCCTCATAGCTCCATCGATCAGACTTATTTTTTCCACATATACACCCTTTGGAATTTTGGCTGTTCAATTGGATAATCAGTTCAAGTTCGTGCTTAGACTCCACAAATTACAACCTCGTATTTTGCTCCTGGACTGCTTGTCAAGTGATTTTTTCCCTAAAATATATATAAATGTGAGAAGAAGTAGACAAGTTTAACAATGAATAAGGGCTTAGCTATGTGCACACATCATTTGATGTGTGCCCCTCCCTCAATCCTGGCCAAAACCAAAATTTCGTCTGCTCTAGCTTTCCCATAAGAGTCCTTTTAAATTATTTGCAATACAACTCCTTAAATAACCATAAAAAGACTAATGTGGCTTCTGGTTTTCCACGAAGTTTTACAGAAGTATTCATATGTATAGTAAAAAAGGAAGAAAAAGCAACAAGGACTCAACTTTCTCTGCACATATCATGGCGACGTGCACACATCCCCTTCCCATGCCAAATATTTCTAAGTGTATTGGGGCACTCATCTTCTCCTTTTGTATTTCATTAAGCTACGATAACACGAGTTTAATAGCCACACAATTACTGGATGTAAGAAAACAAGTGGCTGATACTTGCTTGTTGTGCACATATCTGTAATAGATGTGTGCTTTTCTTTTTTGAATCGCCAAGGCTGGGGCAGACATTCCGGACATGTTCTTTGTCTCTATAGCTTCAGAAAATTGCTCAAACCCAGCAGAGATTATTTGAATCTCATATATGAATTATGTTTTTTTCTTCTAGGCTTCCAGCCTATAACTCCATGAGTTTTTATATCTCCTGTAGAGTATATAACTTCATAGGATTTGTAATTGATTACTTTATTAACGAAGGGGGGTCGGCAATAGAATTTGCCTCTCTATACATGTGAGATATTTTGCAAGCAATGTGCTTTAGATCAAGAATTTCTTTCCACCATACCTCCAGAAATTAAATGCACACAATATCTTCTTGGAGCATTCTGGCAATTAGTGCTGAATCTACTTCAAGCCATAAATTTAAAAAATGTTTATTCCATGGCATATGCACGAGGCTTCATGAACAGCTTGCAGTTCAGCATCCATGTTAGTTGCATAGTCAAAAAATAGGAAAAACCATAGGTAAAATCTCCTTTATGATTTCTAAGACTATCTCCTCCACCAAAAGCCCTTGGATTTTTTCTAGAGGCCCAGGAGTTTCGTAGTGTATGATCCTCCATCTACGAGCTACGAGTTTATATAATCCCATAGCAGGAGTTTCCTAGTGTATGTTCCTCCATCTGCTTGAGCTACGAGTTTATATAATCCCATAACAAGAGCTTCCTAGTGTATGATCCCATATCTTCTTGAGCTAAGTAAGACACTGAACCCCATTCGTGCCATATCAAAAAAATTTCAGCATCGTTTTTGTGGAGAGAAAGAATGAAAAGTTGTATTCCATATAACCCTAGAGCTCTCTTATATAGGCAAGGAAGGACATATCGATATCGACATCATATCGATACAATGTCGATACCGATATATCGCCGATATATATATATCGGCGATATATCGACGCATATCGCCGACATCCTGTATCCATTGTTCTATTTTGAGATGTCGATACCCGATATATCCATATCGACAATATATCGGTGACCTGTCGATACCGATATATCGCAGATATATCGACGATATATCGCGATATGGCGATCCCTGTATATAGGAGAAAAGCTCTACGGGTAAATTACATAAACAAGACAATAGAAATAAACAATATAAGAAAACTGACAGAATAACATGAATATCTTAACACTCCCCCTCAAGCTGGAGCATAGATATCTATCATGCTCAACTTGGAACAACAATGATGAAAAAGACCTCTGGCCAGAGCCTTAGTAAACATGTCTGCAATATGGTCTCCTGACGCTACATAAGATGTTGAAATAAGCCTCTTTTGGATCAAATCGCGAGTATAATGACGGTCCACTTCAATGTGCTTTGTCCTTTCATGAAATGCTTGATTATTAGCTATAAACAAAGCTGTTTGATTATCACATCTAAGATGCATAGGAAGATGTACGTCAATTGTCAAATCAATTAAGACAGATTTGACCCACATCATCTCAACTACCTTGGGCCATTGCCCTATATTCTGATTTTGCACTGGATCAAGAAACAACAGTTTGTTTCTTACTCTTCAATGATACTAATGAGCTGCCAACAAACACAATGAAGCCTGATGTAGACTTCCTGTCATTAGGACACCCAATGTAATCTGCATCTGCACACCCTGTAACTGAGAGAGACGTATCTTTCCTAAACAAAAGACCTGCACATGGGGATGACTTCAAATATCTCAGGATCATGAAGACTGCATCCATTTACGCTTGCCTGGGTTGCTCCATGAACTGACTTACTCTACTCACATCAAAAGATATATCAGGCCTAGTAATGGTAACATACACTAATTTCCCTACCAGCTCTTTGTATCGTCCTTTGTCCACTTCCTCAGATCCGCCATCATGAAGCTTCGCATTAGGGTCCATAGGGGTAGTAGTTGGTCTACAACCTGTCATACCTGTCTTAGATAGAAGATCAGTAACATACTTCCTTTATGTCATCACCATATCCTGCTGATTACGTGCAAATTCCAGTCCAAGGAAGTAATGAAGTGTACCCACGTCCTTGGTAATAAACTGCTGTCCAAGGAAATCCTTAGCTGCTTGAATGCCCTGTGCATCACTATCAGTTATAACAATATCATCAATATATACCAAGATGACCACAATACCTCGTTGGTGTCTCTTTACAAAGAGAGTATGATCTGGAGTAGATCGGACAGACCCCTTCTGTTCAATCAATTCTGAGAGCTTTTGAAATCAAGCCCTCGAACTCTGCTTAAGGCCATATATAGCCTTATGAAGACGACACACCATACTGGACTTCCCCTCAGCAGCAAACCCAGGTGGCTGCTGCATGTAGACCTCTTCCTGCAAATCACCATACAGGAAAGCATTCTTTACTTCCAACTGGAAAAGCGGCCAATCACGTACCACGACAACAACAATAAGAATTCACAAGGTAGAGTGACGCGTCACAGGAGAAAACGTGTCCTGATAGTCCACCCCATATGTTTGGGTGAAACCACGAGCAACCAACCTGGCCTTATATCTGTCTATTGTACCATCAGCCCGATGCTTTCACAGTGAAGACCCACTTGCTTTCAACAATGGATTCACCTGGTGGAGCATTTACTACACTCCACGTACCTCATGATTGTAACGTCGCCATCTCCTCCTCCATAGCTAAACACCAGTGACCGCTCTGCAGTGCCTCCTCATACGACCGTGGTATCTCTACGGCTGACAACCCCGCAACAGAGTGCTGAAAATCTTTGGACAGACGCTCCAAGGAAACATGAGAACCAACAAGGTGCATCGTGCGTGCACGTTTCTACTGCCGTAGTGCAATAGGAATATCCAGATTGCCAGTAGGAGTAGTAGAGATAGTATCTGCATTCTGCACCTCTGTCTGTACATGCAAATCGCCCGTGTCATTAGAAGAACTCAAATTATCAGTACATACCTCGGGCGTGCTGGATGATGGAGGAGGCCCATGAGCATGGGGCCATTGTTGGTAGACATGAGGAAAGAAAATAGGAGGAGGTGGTGGTGGTGGTAGAGGAGGTATTGGTGTAGAACATGGTAATGATGGAGGAGGAGGCATATAGATATCTTCTCCATCCTCTGAAAGAGTAAGCCTGTCCAAGGATTTAAAAAGCGTGAGGCGTATCGAGGCGTTTCCCCAGTACTGCTTCGGGGCGTATTGAGGCGTAAGCCTCACTCGAGAAAGAAAATTTTTCATAAAATGTAATAATTAATCGTAATTACAATTTTCAAGTTCTAGAAATTAAATAGTTATGAGTAATACATGAGTTGTTATATAACCCTCTTTTTTGGACTCTAAATCTTTAAGGCGTCAAGTAAATATGGATATGCACTGAGTAACTCTCTGTAAAATTTAAAGTTTTAAATAAAATTTAAATAAAGGGACTAGATGTAACACACCATTTTCAAATTTAGGTGAGATATGTGTGTTATTCAAAGTATGGGACTTGCATCCAAACATTTTAGTAAAGAAAGCATTTATGATTGATTCATATTAAGGAGTAAAGGCATTAGATTTAAGGACTGAAAACTCAATTTTTTGTTCATGTTGATTTATAAAGAACATGCTTGGACTACCATTTCTACTTATTTAGATTTCTTGTATACATGCTAAATGATTACTATTTTTTAATGAAGATTATATTTAAAAAAAACAATATGTTTGTCGTGATTTCTTAAGGATAGTAGCTTTCAATTCAATGAAGGGAAGACATATATTATACAACCAGAGTGTTATAAGATGATCTGTGCTGGTGTATTGAATATCCCAAAATGAATCACTGAAGACTAATGATTCCAGATCGTGTTGAATACTCATTTAAAAATACAAAATTCATTGCAAATCACAACAATTTATGGCATTATATTGTTGTATTGTGATAGCTTGTATCGTCTGAGTGGTTTTACAAGCAAATTATTCTGTTGAAGTTGGTTTCTTGTTTATTCCTGTTTTTACAGCAACTTAAAGCCATTTTCATTATGTATTAAAAAAGTTAGGACCATTAGTAAAAATAAGCTTGATATGTTAATAAATTTAAAAAAAATGCATTTTAGTGAATCGTGAGGTTAAGGACTTGAAAATACTTGTCTACGAAAGATGAAAAGCTCACAATCAAAAAGAAAAGAAAAAATATCGTAGAAAAAAAAATAAAAAATCAGCTCATATATGACGCATCGCCTCATAAGCCTCGAGGCGCACGCCTCACTGAGGCTGAATGAGGCTATAGCCTCGAGGCATTTTTCCTTGAAAAACGCCTCGAGGCGTACGCCTCAAAGCCTCGAGGCGCGTTTTTAAAAACAATTAGCCTGTCACCTGTGGGAGAAAAATACATAATGGACTCAAAGAAGGTGACATCTGCATTGACATAGTACCTTCGTCGAACCGGGTCAAAACAACGATATCCTTTTTTGGGTTTTGGAATATCCAACAAACACACATTTGACAGCTCTGGGAGAGAGCTTGTCAAGACCAGGAGAGCGATGATGAACAAACACAGCCGAACCAAGACATGAGGCGTAAGCGAGAAAAAGTCTGTCTCAGGAATCACAGTCAAGAACGGGATCTGCTCCCCTAACACCGAAGAAGGCATGCGATTTACCAGATAACAAGTAGTTAGAACCGCATCTCCCCAATAGGAATGAGGAGTATATCTCTGAATCAAGAGGGTTCTGGTAACATCCAAAAGATGGCGATTTTCCTTTCAACCATCCCATTCTGTTGGGAGGTATACACATAAGATGTCTGATGCACAATACCGAGAGACTTTTGCAAAATTCTAGAGCATTATCAGAACGTATGTACTTGACTCTGGCAGAAACAGAACATTCTTTATTTCATTAATAAAAGACTAAATAACATGACCAGCATCAGATTTGTTCTTAAGGAAAACCCAAGACAACCTAGAAAACTCATCAACAACAAGCTAAAATCTGTGTCCTTGAAGATATGGGACACCACTAGGAACCAAAATATCAAAATGGAGCAACTCAAACAAACTATGACTACTTGGACCCGGGCGACTATGAAATGTGGATCGATGATGCTTCCCAAGCTAGCAGGCTTCACATTGAAGAATAGTGCGAGGGGAAATCTGTGGAAAAACGTGACACAACTTTTGCTGAGGAAGATGACGAAATCGGAGATGCCATGTGTAGGGAGAAACAGATCCAGCACGAAGAGAAGAGACACCAACATAAGAAGATTGTACCAGTCTGTAGAGACCCCCTTGCTCACGGCCAGATCCAATCACCCTGCCCGCGAGAATGTCCTGAAACACAAGAGCAGATGGATCAAATTTGGCATGACATTATAAGTCTTTAGTGATTTGACTTATTGAAAGTAAATTCATTGAAAATTCAGGAGTATAAAGGACATTTTGAAGCCGCATCATAGGAGTCAACTGCACCTCCCCATGACCATTAATGGGAGAGTGTGTCCCATCAACTATTACCACCGATCGTCCTGTCTGAGATGGACAAAAATCATTCAACTGACTTCTGTCACCGCAGAGATGGTGAGATGTTCCTGAATCCATGATCCACTCTGACAAATCCGTCTATAACAACTAGTAAGAGCGTAGGCTGTACCTGACGTGGATGCTGATGCTGATGCAGCTACCTTCGAAGATCCTGAAGAACTTGCTGACCCCTGACTAGGCATGATCTCTCTAAGTCACGCCACCATATCATCAAACCTATGATTAGAGGCATGTGAAGGACCCCCTGCCTGCTGTGTCTGTTCTGCAAACCGAGATGTAGTAGTCGGGAACCCATGCTTGGAATAGCATGTTTCCTCAGTGTGATCTGTTCTGTGACAGTGCGTGCATGACTGTCGAGGGGGGCGACCACCCCCTCCCCTGCTATGTCCACCTCGTCCTCGAAATGGTGGAGGTCCTCCCCTACCACGGGATACTGCCATGGCTGAGGACATCAGAGACGGTTGGGTGCCTTCAGGAGCTATGGAAAGTCTACTCAACCGTGATATGCCTCCTCCATAGGAGGTATAGTGGCATCTGTGAGAATCTGTGCTCTGGCTGCATCATACTCATGGTGGCATCTGTGAGAATCCTGTCATCATTGAATCCCTATATGCTTTGAGTTGTTCTGGTGTGACAGTCAAGGGAATGTAACCATGTAACTTCCCAAACATACCCCTTAGAGAAGTATATAGGGTATGAAGAGAACGATCATTTTGCTTCAAAGTGAAGATGTCGTGCTGAAGTTGTAGGATCTCTGACTCGTTCTTTGCAGGAGAATATGTAGCGGCGAGGATATCCCATATAGCCTTCGCCATGCGCTGACTCAGAATGTCATTGGCTATATTCATGGATACTTTGCCAGATAACCATATTCGTGCATAGTCATCGTCTGCCTCCCATGAGGCGTTAACCACAGTCTTATCAAAATGTTCCTCTTGTGTGAGAATATGCTTCTTACCATTGTACTGCATCAAACTCATGAACTGCATGGCCCACAGTTCATAGTTCGTCCCATCCATCTTCACAATGGGTGCTGGACCTTTGAAGGCATGCAAGGATGGAATATCTGCCTTGTTGTCCGACATGATCACAACGATCTTTATCGACTGGGTTACAAGCTTAGACTAGAATGTTTACACGGACATATAGGAAAGTGATTGTGGGTGTAGACTCGTACCACAATCACTTCCATTCTCGGAAGACTCCTCCGGGAGGCTAGGATGTCTTTAGATGATCAAGACAAACCCTAGACACTCAAACCAAAGCCAACCAGTGGCTCGAGGCGGTGTAGCAGGTTCAGACCTGCGTAGGTCCGCACTGGTGCACTCGTGCACTGGCACGCAGATGCGCATAACGGTGCACAGCTACGTGCAAATGCGCACAGCAGCACGCGGCGATGCACGATAACGTAGGCGGAGGTGCGTTGGCGCACAGGAGCGCAGGCGGAGGCGCGCGGCGGCGACGCTCAGGAGTGGGTAGGCGCACGAGCGCGTAGGGTTTTGGTGGGGGTAGGGATCTAGGGCACATGCTCCGATCTAGGACTGTCGCTCTGATACCATGTGGAGAGAAAGAATGAAAAGTTGTATTCCATCTAACCCTAGAGCTCTCTTATATAGGAGAAAAGCTCTACGGGTAAATTACATAAACATAACAATAGAAATAAACAATATAGGAAAACTGACATAATAAATTGAATATCTTAACAGTTTTCTATACACATGAGATATTTTGCAAGCAATATGCTTTAGATCAAGAATTTCTTTTCATTATACCTCCAGAAACCAAATGTCACACTTTTCGTGGAGTATTCTGGCAACTATTGCTGAATCTAGTTCAAGCCATACCTTAGAAATGTTTTTTCCATGGCATATGCACAAGCCGTCAAGAGCATTTGCAGTTCAGCGTTCATGTTAGTTGCATAGCCAATAAATGGGAAAAAGAACCGGGGATTAAATTTCCTTTCTGATTTCCAAGAACATCTCCACCGAAAGCCCTTGGATTTCTTCTAGAGACCCCAGCAGTGTTAAGTTTATATAATCCCATAACAGGAGTTTCTCAGTGTATGATTCTCCATCTGTTTGAGCTAAGTGAGACATTGAAACCCATTCGTACCATCATATTTTTTTCAGCGTTTACATATTTAGAGCAGATCAGAGGCATTGTAAATTTAATGTCTGATTGCAAGTTTTTCAGGAAGTACCAATCATTGATGAAATCATCGGCAAAATCTTCTGCTATTTCTTTCAACCCATATATCCCATGTGATCCAAGCCATAAAAATTCTTCTTGATCTCTGTGTGTTTTTACTTGCTCATCTGTATTAGAGAAGATAATTGCGCCAGCCCCAAAAATCCCCGGAACTTCTCATATCCATCTTTAAAAAATCAGATATCATTTCCAGGCTGCATGTGCTAGTTCACTTTCATAGAATACAGAGATGGAGTCTTCTTGATTTGATTTGAAATCATCAAACAGCAGTTGGATTTGGATGCTTTCTGGTAACCCATTCTTTGGAGGTCTTTGTCAAGAGACATTCATCTATTGAAGAGTCTTTTTAAGAAAATTGAAGTCATTGATGGTATGCCACGATCCCATATTGATCTTTCTCATTGGAGATTAGATTATTGCCTCTATATATCTAACTGCCTTCCAAGCAATGCTAACGGTGGCCTTGCCATTATTTTCTGTGTTCCAGTTGAGTTTAGGCAATGAAGCTTTAGGCATAGCTTCATTTAGCCTAATCATCTTTATTAAAATATTCTCTTGTATGTTGAAAGGGATTTTTAAATCTTGCACCTTCTGAATATTCAAACTTCCATAAATATATTTTCCAACTTTAATTCTGGCTTCATCACTCCAATTTCTTCTTGTTCACAAAGAGGTCCCTCAAGGAGACATCATACCATAGGTTTATGTCACCATTTCCAATTATGCATTTTTTTCGATTTCTTTCCCTGCATTTATCAAGCTGGTGCATACCTTTTAGCTTGATCAATATCCACATATCTGGCTTTTATGAACCCAACCCCTTGGGGATCATATCTGGCTTTCTTCATATCAGAGAGGTTTCTAATCCGAAACCCTCATTCAGCAGCTGGTTTGCAAATTTGATCCCATCAGATCTAGTGTTTTTGCTTTGCTTTCTTCTGTTGAGATCCTCCCCAATTTTTTTTCCGAATATGCTTTCCATTTTCCTAACGACCCGGGGTTATCGTAAACATATAGCATATGGATAGGGATACTTGAAAGAAGATATCTTATCAAGGTTTTTCCCCCTAATGGAGACGGAGTTTTACTTTCCAGTTTGCCAACTTGCTTTAAATATCATCAATAGAACAATCAAAATACTTGATTTTGGTTCTGCTTTGAAAAATAGGTCATCCAAGATATATTAAGGGGAGTTCTCTTTTGCTTATATCAATCGCATCATGAATATACTGGATGCTCCTTTTTTTACTTCTTTTGTTAACATAGAAGTTGCTCTTATTTTGTTCACCTTTTGGCCAGAGGCAGCTTCACATTTTTGTGTAAAAGTAATCAAAGTGTAATGATTCTTTGGGCCCATTGGTAAAGTTAATGAAATCATCTGCAAATGGAAGATGAGATATCTTGGGAGCTTTCCAATGGGTATAAAAGGGCTTTATTCATTCATCTGCAAGTAGCTTGAGAATACCCCTAGGACTTCTTCAGTTACGATGAAAAGCACAGGAGATAATGGATCGCATTTGGGGTTTAAGGTTTAGGATTTAGGGTTTAATCTTAATAATCACATTGTGGCCCCCCGACTGTTGGTAAATATTGTGACATTTCCTGTGCTAAAACAATACCGTCAAAGATGCTACTTCCGGCAATACAGTCTTGTTGATTTTCTGCCACTAGCTTCTGTAGATAAGAGTGATTCTTTTATTATAATCTTGTTTGCCTTGTTGATTTTCTGCCACTAGCTTCTGAAGATAAGAGTGATTCTTCTATTATAATCTTGTTTGCCATGTTCATTTTCTGCCACTAGCTTCTGAAGATAAGAGTGATTCTTCTAGCTATAATTTTGGCGATAATTTTGCAACTTACATTGCAGAATCTTATAAGCCTCAGTTCTCTGTGAATGCTTTGGTTGTTTCTTTTTAAATCAGCACATGGAGTGTAGATTTAACAGAATCTGGTATCCAAGTACTAACAAAGAAATTAGTTATAGCTGAAATAACATCACCTTTAATAATATTCCAACATCCCTGTTAGAATTCAGTTTTCTCCACCAGGCCCAGGGACGTTATTTTGGGGAGATTTTATTGCTTTAAAGACTCCTTTTCCATCAGGAATGCGGATAATTCTGTCATTGTCTTCTCTGGGAAAGATGACTGGAATAGTACGGCAACCTTGAGAAGTGAAAAGCTCCTTATAAATGTTATGCTTTCCCTTGAATCCCCATTGTTTCTGGTACCGGTATGCAGGAGAGGAAATGACGCTTAGCTTTATGCTTATATTGATGGTTCTGTGGAAGATTGTATCATTATTTTCTTTCTGCCAACCAATGTGCTTTGGACTTCTGTTTTAGAGGGCTTTTATATTCCTTGACTGTTTCCATATAATCCTTTTTGGTATTTGTGAGCTCAATTAAGAGTTTTTTGAGGCAAAAAAGGGGGGAACATGCAAAGATGTGTTCGCCTAAGATCAAGTTAATGGATAAATGTCAATTTTTAGAACTTACAGGCATCATGATTTGAGGAGAGTCTTGGTATGATGAATTACATTTTCTACATAGAAATGTTGTGGAAGAAATAAAACGTTTTGAGATAGCCAGATCACCTAGATAATCACAGTTGAGTGAAGCACCTCTTTGTTGGCATGGAATCTAGCATCGCAAATCGAATCTCTGTAACTTAGGGGAATTCACCCATCCATCCATGTACCCTCTTAGACGAACTTTGTTTTCTTGCATGTAAAGAAAAAATGGTTTAACGACCCCATCTCTTCACAAAGAGGACATTTGCCATTACATTCTAAGAATTTGTCTGTCAATCGATCTCTAGTCAAGATTCACTGCGGCGCATTAGCCAAAAGAAGAGTTTAATATGGGAATCGTGTTGATAGTGTCCCTTAAGTAGTTGAATGATCCATATAGAAATCTAAAGAGCAACCATCCCTCAAAATCATTTGGAAGATCCAAGGAAATATAGCCATTAAATCATGCATTCTTAAAAGACATATGTGAAGAAAGATGGGCGATACACTAGAGAAGGCTAGGTGTCATTGTTTTAAAATGCGTATTTTTGTGGTGGTGAGGCGTAGGCCTTGAGGTGTTTTTCGATAAAAAAACGTCTCGAGACTTGAGTCTTACCCAAAAGTTTTGAGGTGAAAGCCTCAAGGTATTATATTATGCGGTGTACGAGGCGGTCGAGGCGAGGTTGAGGTGTAACCCTCGAGCGCGGGGCTTTTTTTTTTAACTTTTGGGTTATGTGCATTGCACATAACCTTGTTTTACCCTAAACATTATATATTTTTATGCTAGTTTTTATTTCCATGTTAAACCTTGCATATTTATATAAATAAAGTCCATACAAAGAGAAGAGATTGCTTGAAGCAAGCGAAGCTCGATGATCTTGTATAATTTATCATTATTGCAGCCACACATACTAGTTTTATTGTAGACAACATACGTAATTTTGTTTGAATTGTAATTAAAAATGTGTATTAGCTGCAAGTTTTTTGCAACTTGATGTTATTATTTGGTTGTTCTTAAAATAGTTATCACATATAGAAGAAGCACTGTTGAAAAGAAACGCATGAAGTAAAATAATTATTGTGTTTTATTGTGAATAGTGGAAACAGTCACACGTCCAATATTAGTTTTTTCGAACTCCAATGCTTTCATCGCTCATGTGTTATATCTTTTACTGGTGTGGAATTATTTTTTTAATATATTTATTATTATATATATATATTTAATGTATTTGCTAATTTTAAATTTTTCCCAAAAATTTAAGGCTTATGCCTCGATCGCCTCAGGCTTTTTTAGACCTTGCTAGGCGTAAATGCCTTAAGTTTCACGGGTGAATACGCAACATAAATTCTCACTATGTACATGGATCCTAGCATTCTATTTCACTAGCAGGACTTTATTCATAGTCTTTAGGCAAGGGACTCCAAGACCTCCCTTCTTCTTAGGAAGCATGATAGTGTCTCAAGCAACTTATTGTATGCTTGAAGCATCCTGATCAGATTTACTTCAAAGAAAGCTTCACAAAATCATCTCTAGATGACAATGAATTCCAATCGGTAGTGGCCTTGGCGACAAAAAATACTAGAATTGTCACAAGAAAGGCTTTCACAAGCATTGGACGATTGCCATATGAAAGTTAGGAGGGCTTCCACCCTCTGAGTTTTCTCCCATCATTTGAATGATTAGAAGCTTGTTTGCAATTTGAAATCTTTCGTAGTTCAAGGGCAAACCTAGATAGAGAAAAGGGAGAGAACCTCATGCTGGCCCAACCCCATGCCATAGTCTATTGCAGTTGTATATGAGAGCAAAAAAAGCATCATTATCGACTTGCTCATGTTACGCTTTAGTCCGCTCTCCAAATTTCTCAAACACCATAGTTATTCCTATTACCTCTTCCTCTCCGCTTCATTATGGAAGATAGTGTTATTTGCTTACTTAAGCAACGATTGGAGGTATCTCCAAGAGAACACCCCACAATGAGTTGGGGGGTCACTTGTTTCACTACATACATATGGGTATTTGCGACCATGGTTCAAAATATATATATCGTATTGGTTAGCCCGGAAAAGAAAATATCAAGGTTATATCAAGAGCTTTATTGACGATATTAATGGAAATCTCGAAAATAGCGCACCAATTTTTTTCATGAATTAAGATCATCCTAGTTATCAAAATAATAAATAACATACAAATACACATTTATATGCAAGAATGAGGTGTATTTAGCACACTAATACACATAATATCGCACATATCGTTGATTGTCAACGCTGGAAGTTGATTGCCGGATGCTGAGATATGTTATGGACATGTGATTCTAACTTGATTGACAATAGACTTGTTTCATCTCTATTGCCATAGGGGGCAGAGTCCATTAATAGAAGAACTGTCATGTGTACCTTCATGTCACGCCATAGCATACAAGACGGGGGTCTCGCTGATAATTAGTGAAATCACGTTATGTATTAATACTATGAATAGAAAAGTAAATAGTGAAATCAAGTTTACAAGAATAATATCATTGATATATATAGATCACTATTGTATTAATACTATCCCCCATTCTTCCTTTGTTCGATCACTATTATACTTGTCCACTATACATTCTATTGTAGGGTATAATAAATTTTGACCCTTTACTTGATTGATTTATTTCTTATGTGGATTAATTGTTGATTGATACGTGTTCTTCTTAGTGGTCGCCTCAGTGACATTTTATCTTCGCTTTTGCGAATAATTTTTAGATCCTCACAAAATTCATAGTCATCACCCTCATCCTCCCGTTGTAGGATACCAGAGTAAGGAGCCTCTTCAAGCAACTCTGACGACCTCTGGTCATGCATCGACTGCCTGAGTGCTTACACCTCGACTGTGTGTCGTCCGACCAAAGACTAATGGTGGAGGAATGGCTGAAAATCTCCCATAACTACGTATATTGTTCGATCACAAACGATCATCATCTAGGTCGTTGATTCAAGCCCAAATTACAAGCCTCAGATTATCTTCATCTAATTATATCAGAATCGTCCAAATCGAAGTTACCTGAGCCTGGAGCTTCGGGATCATCAAAGCAACCAGAAGTGTCCATGTGGAGGTGTAGGGGCCTGTTTGGTTACTGGGTTGGGTTGGGATATCCTCCTGTGAATAATAACTGTTTGGATGGTTGGAATGGTAATTATGATGTGATGTAATATTGATTATGTCTTATATTAAATTTTTAATGATTATAATATATTTTTTTATGTTAATAATTTTATTTGAACATGGTTAAAAAATATTATACCAAAGAAATTATTGGGACAATACAAGTAATCCCAATCCAGGAATGCATGTTTGGATCTAAAGGTATGCTAGGATACCCCTGTGTACCTTGAAAACCAAACAGGCCCCTAGAGCCCACCACATGCTCGCACATGGTCTGAAGTAATTGCAGACATCCATGCCCAAGCTTCTGGAAATTACCTCTGCACCCCCGCTGTCACGTGCTACACCTTAGTGACGTGGGAAATTTGCACAACGAAACCCGTGCCTCCTATATATCACAGAAATACCCCCATCGAGGGGTAAATTACATCTCATTAATTTCGGGAAATTGTGAGCAGAAGGTCTAATTTTCATAGATTTCAATTCTTTTTCTTGCATTTTTGCCCTAGTACTAATGTATGTATATCTTGAACATTTGAAGTCTAATTTTGGTGTTCTTTGTGTCATTTTGAATCTTACTTGATACTCTTTCATATAGAACTTATGATTAATTATTTCAAGATACTTTGAAGCATCTATAAAATTAAGGGAATTATTTGAGCAAGGCTATTCATTGGGATTGATTTGATTGCTCAGTTACTGCAAAATAGGGAGATCATTTGGGGATTCATCTTGGGGATTAATTTGACAGTATTTTATCACTTATTTCTGAAATGAATGAAGGGGGAAGACTTATTGGTTAAGGTGAAGTGCTTGCTTGTCCGGCTTGTTCTTGCATTTATTTTTGCATCATCAATCATCGATTAAAATTCATAATTTTCCCGCATTAAAATATCAGTAAAAATTCATGCATTATTTTTCTTTAATTAATTAATTAATTACATCTATTATATTTAAAAACCCATAAAAAATGCAAAAATATAAAAACCCTAAAAAATATTCTACTTTTAAAAACCTATTTTTTTGGATTATTTGAAGATTAAATCCGAACACTCATATTTCCCCCTAAGTTCGCCATTAAGACTTACCCAAGTATAATAAATAAATGGACCGTAGTGAGAATTAATTTTCCATATTATTCTCTTGGTGTGGTCATTTCTGATAGATGTCGAATTACCCGACTACAATAGCGTCGACAAATTACATATGGTGATTTCGGGACTTGATGAATCTCCATTTCATCACCTTTATTCTATCATTTTGCCCTTAAAAACCTAAGCTAATGCATGCAAATGGCATTATTTTGTACATATTAGCATTCATTAATTATTGCATTTATTATGTAAATAATATGGTTTTAATGTCAAAATTATAGAATAAAGAGAAGAAAAGAAAAATAATAAAATACAAAAGATATTTTCTAACCCTAAACCCTGAAATCAAGTCAAGAATTGAGTTGGTCGACTAGGAATAAAGTAGGGGAGATAAGGGCCAAAAATACAATAAAAACTCAATTATTTTATTCATTCAATAAAGCATTTTGGCACATGTTTTAAACTTCATTATTTATCAAATAAAGAAACTTTGAATATGAAAGTTGTAGACAATAATGTAAACAAAAAAAATTATTTCGTATAAAAATAATACACAATATACTTTTTATACACAAAATAAAAAGCAAAAATCCCAACTTCACGGACCCATATCTTCCAAAAAAAATTCAAAATGTAGAAAAATCACCTCTAATTGTATCTAACTTATAATAAACTATTTAATGGAGGTGGTTTCGTAATTTTTGCATTTAAAATGTGAAAGTTAGGTTTTGGACCCTCATTGTACATTATACTCGATTAAAATTTTCATTTTAATTCTTTATTATTTTATAATTTATATTTTTATAATTTTGTAAATATTATTTATAACACATATACATATTAAAACCAAAATAAAATAACAAAGAATACATAAAATAAAATAAGTCTATATCAATATATTGGAAGAATACATATAATAATACATGTATATAAATAAAAGGAGAAATCATTCTTTATTCTTATTCCTTTATATTTTTATAATATTGTAAATATAATTTATATTCTATTACAAATACAAAACTGAAATAAAACAAAAAAGAAACATTAAAAAAATAATATACAAAATACATAGGTAAATATATTATACACATACCTTTATAATATACACCCCTATTTATTTAAGTATACAAATAACATTACAAAAAAAGTATTTATACATCTAAAAATAAGTTATAAATATATAAAATAATAGAATTAAATAATAAAATAAAATGCATAAAATAAAAATAAAACAAGCCAAAATATAGATGAATATACCTATAATTATACCCCTAAAAATAAACTCATAATAAATAACACCAAAAAATAAATAAAAAATCATATTAAAATATTACATAAAATAATAAACATTTTTTATTTTATACACAATAAATAATAAAATCAAATACTATTTTTAATTATTTATTTTTGAATAAAATTGTAGTTTTATTCGTTTACGAGCTGACGTGGCCCAATCACATCGCCCCAACTGTTGACCTCTGGTCAACTCACCCTCTAGACGTGAAGAGTCATTAGAATTGTTGAATCCCTTCTTTTCCGCCATTTTTCCCGCTTGATCCCTCGATCAAACGTCCCCGATCCCTTCATGAAAATTCATCATTATTCTTTTAGGATCCACACCGACTCCTTGATTTGCTTGTACATATATTCGATTCATTCCATTCAGCCGGTCCATAAGGGTGCCTTAGCATGTAGATAAATAAATACCTCCTTCTCAATTTTCTTCTTTGGTCATCATTCGAGTCCTAGAGCCCCTAATCTCGGCCAAAGTGTGTATCCTCGTGATAGCGGTAGTCCCCTGGGATTTGGAAGGCTCACGGAGGAGGGGGTGCACCCAAGGTGACCGTCTCTAGTGAAGCCTCTGCTACCTGGTCTTCGACCAGGTATAAGCTGTGCCATTTAGCTTGTTTAGCTCAGAATTTGCCCTAGGTTTAGCTTAATGCATTTTATTTCCTTTTTTAGTTGGTTAATTAGGTAGATTAGCTTAAGTAGCCTCACCAGAGCTCTCGAGCTCCGGTCGTCATTTCATCGTGCCTCCACTGTATTTCGCCCCACAATCCACCTCACCTTCTTCCCTCTTCTCTTCTCCAAGCTTCGCCGACCACCAGCCACCCATATCAACCTATGATCTGGCCCGTCGTGCTCCTTCCACCACCCTCACCGGAGTTCACTTCATTCGCCCCATTTCCCACACAATCCATGCCTAATCGGGTCGAGGCATTTTGCCCTAGAGAGGTGAGTTTATTGGTGCAAGAATCACGTGCGAAGAACCCCACTTAGGGTGGTATCGAAGATAGGAAGCTGCTCCAGGAAAGAACGACCTCCAGGCCTCGATCAGCGAGCCCCGGACCTCTTTGACATCGCCAATCATCGAGGATCATCCCTAACATGCTCCTGGGCACTTCAGATGTGACATTGGAGGTGGGAGCAGCGAGAGGTGGTCGATCGAGCAAGCTCCCAGCACACCCGCTTTCCTGTTCATATAGGGACCTTTAGAGCCATTCGATCTTCACCTCCACCCAAGTGCAACAACCACAGTCAGATCGTGTAGAGCTTACACCATTGATCACAATCTGGAGGTCTAATCCCCACCATCTGCCAGTGAAGCATCATCAAGTCACCGGGCGAGGACACATGTATAAGTGAGCATCCTCAACCGTCCGATCCCGTGCATAAATGGGGTAAATTGCAGATCTTTACCACCTTTTCTGTATATTTATTATGTAGTTTTGTAAATAAAATATGAAGTTTAAAATAAAATAGAAAATATGCAAAAATACCCTTGTGCTTCTTTTATTTGCTACTGGGTCCATTCCACGTCACCTCACGTGTCGTCCTACGTGAGGTGGTGAAATTGCATGTAAGCCCCTGGAGGTGTTTGTAATTATTAAACAGTTTAATAAAATTGAATATAAGTTGTATATTTTTGGTAAATGTACACGTCTTTATTTTATTTGCAAATATGCCCACGCTAGGACATGTATTTTTTTGCATTTCGTCTATTTTTTATAAATAGCTATTGTGCACCTAAAAATTCACAAAAATAGGGTTAGAAGCCTAGTAGCATATATTTTCGCAAAATAAATTTATTTTGCATTTTTTGGATTTTTAACCATTTATTAAAATAAAGAGGAGCTTTTTTTTGTACTGTCTAGCTGATAAAATATAAAAAAAATAAAAATCAGTCTAAAAATTCCAAAAAAAATATATAGTCTATTTTATTATATTTTAGTTACAAACTAAAAATCACTAAAAATGGAAAAAGAAAAGACTTAAAAAATGAAAACACAAAAAATCTTTCATAAAAATCTAAAAAATCATTAAAAAATTCCAAAAATTTGTTTTTCTATTTTATAATTTTCTTTATATAAATGTTTATATACTAAAAATGATTTTGATAATTTTGGGACCTATTTGTTATTTTTAACATTCAAATCAATTTCAGATATTTATTTAATCCTTTTTGGGGATATTTTTGACATTAAAAATACGTAAAAAATCCATAAATATTCCATAAAAAATCCAAAAAATATTTTATTTTCTGTATTTTGTTTAGCTTTACTATCATATGTATGTACATTACTCTATATTATATATAGCCTTATATAGTATATATATATATTAAATTAAAAGAAATATAAAAATGTAAAAAATATAAAAATAAAATATAAATCGATAAAATTTAAAAAATACAAAAATATAAACCAACATAAAACAAAAAAATTAAAATTAAAAACAACAAAAACAATAAAAATGGACAAGAGGATGAAAGACAAATTTTATGCGCATTATTTTGCCTCCATCTACCATTTGCTCCCTGAGTTTGCCCTCTACACATGCTTACACCTATATACACTTGTTGTAGAGTTATAATAAAGTTTACCTCCATATTTTTTATATTCTTTGCTTTATAAATATTGTGAGCTAATTGGTAATTAATCAGAGGTTCCTGTCGGTCACGTCGACAACTGTGCTCCCGCCTTGTGTGGAACATATGATCGATAGGAATCTGGGATTATCAAATGGTGTCGTTGCCAGGGAGCAACATCGCATAGATTGGGATTCATTTATTTGTTCTCTCTCTCTCTCTTCATTTATTTAGGTTTACATTCATTTATTCTTTTCATTATTATTTGATATTAATTGTGACTGTTCTGACCACTTTCTTTTATTTTACTTTGTTGCGAGGGACTCCCACATGAGGGAGGGCTTCTTAGGAGTAGCACCCAAGTAAGGTGGAGTCAGCTTTCGGACTTAGCTGGCAGGAGATTGTAGCAAGGGCGGACGGAGGAAATTTTTGAAGATAGTCTTCTTCTCTATTTTATTTAATTCTGCACTATTATGTATATTCATGTGAGAGAGTGAACATTTCTTTATAATAATTTGGACTCTCCAGGATACAACTACATCATGAGGTCCAGTGCCTGATGGATTGTTCCCGTGGGGGCCTCATCGTGTTTTTTGCGTGCTTGATCGCTTTCTTTTCTTTGTTTTTCAATTTTGTTTTATTTATTTTGTGTGAGTGAACCCTATCCTAGGAATTTCTTGCTCGATAGATTAAGGTCCAAAGCATTAATATCTTTTCCTTACTTATAGATTCGCTTTTTGGATTTATCAAATAATAAGTGTTAGTTATTTTGATTCGAACTCGTGTGCCATGAGAGACATCATACAACGCTAGCAGGATCCATTGTGGCGGGCATCGAGATGTCTTCAAGATCAGACTTTAGAGTTTGTCTTCAAATAATTAGCATATGGTGCTTCACGATAATAGTAATTACAATTCTAGGATGATTTCGTCGGATTGCATTGGATGAGTGTAGTTTTCAATTATGTTGTGCATCCCGCATGGGGAGAGTTGAGAAGCAATTAAGTCTTCTGACTTTGCATGCATCATCGAGTTTTGACTTGCACGACTTTTCCGACCTTCTCCCTATGATTTTGCTCACTTAGGATGCTAAATGGAATTGAAAACATTGTTAGGTATGTGCATTAAAAATAATAAAAAATGATAACCAAATTAAAATTGGGTCTGCTAACTCTATTGGACCTTAAAATTAAATGTAATGGATTCATTGTCTTGGGGAGAGCAACCCCCTCCTTGTATGTGCATTTTATTTCTACGTACACACTAAGGATTAGTGCCCAGATCTCAGGCTTATCTTCGATTTGTGCAACCTTTTGATGATCACCTAACTCTGAAATCGACAAAATAAAAAGACCCCCGTCTTGATCTTCACTGTGTTGAGTAGGTGAAACAAGGTTTGCTTGGTACATGTATTGTGATCTGGAGTCCATTTACATTTTCATCCCTCTTTGAGTTTTTAGTTCCATTAGTGTGAGTCATTTTTATCATTGAGTCCCTCTACCTCTCTTGTTATTCCTCATTTGCATCCGAGTTGTGATATTGGGTTTTTGATATTCATCATCTTCGTCGGATTTCGTGGCTTTTCTCCTTGCCCATATCACCCATCACTAGTCCGGTTCAAGGAGACCCCCTCCTTGGACCACTATTTTTTTATGTCCATTTTCATCTCGCCCACCCTCCTCGTTCCCTCGTATCACCCCTTCTTCCACCCGGGACTGCTAGATAGGGCTCGCATCGAGGTTTTTCATATTACAATGATCATTTGAGTAAGACGGGCATGTTTTGAGGAATCTGAGATTAGTGTGCTACTTTTGGTGGATATGACTTTGGATATGTGCATATAGCTTATTGAGGATGTTGCTAATTGCACTATCCCCGATCTCCTGAATCTTCCATCCACCTGTAGCACTTAGAGGGTTTCTGCTGACATCTTGAGCCATCTCAACTACTTGGATTGACTTGAGGGACCACATGTGATTGCTCTCATTGTTTCTTATCCCTCACATGATCTTATGCCCTCCGACTGAGGATTGATCGAATATTTCGAGGACCTAAAATTTGATGCCAATAGTCCCGTGATCTCCATAGACTTAGCTTGCATTGCTCCCCGAGGACTATCTGTAGGAGAATACAACATTTTCTTTATGCACAACCCCACTTGCTGATTGTGTCTCTGATCTGACAGAGCACAGAACCGAGTCGTTTGATACGTATTATCGATCTCACTCCCTTGATGTGTATCCCATCTATCGGATCACGGGACCACTTGTTTTGACTCCCTTGAGTATGCTCTCCTTGATGTTCCTCACAAGGATGAGCCATCATTCTATGAGTATTCGAGGCTCAGTTGGCAGTATGCGCCCCGAGGGTTATCTACAGGACGCTGCTCTTGTTCTTAGGTCTCTTCTACTGGTAGCTGAACTGGTCCTACCGAGACCGCTTTTGATGATCCGTCTGATGGATCTGACTCTTTTGAGTCCACTCAACTTGTCGACCCCCACAAGGGTGAGCTCTATTTTGATTATTTATTTCCTAGTATGTATCACTCCCCGAGGGTTATCTGCGGGAGGATACATTATTTTGTAGGTACTCGGTTTCACTTCTGGTGCCTTCTACTTGAAGGAGCACGAACTCGAGTCTTCTGGTCTTTGTACTCGATTTCCTCTCTAGATGTTTCTCCTTTCCGTTGGAGCACGGACCTGAGTCTTCTGATTATTCTACGATCTTAGACTCATCTGAGTCTGCTCACCTTGACGACCCTTGTAAGGTTGAGCCAGGTCATTTGGTATTCGATGTGTTCTTGTGACTCTCGGACTTTATGACTACTGAATACCCTAATGCATAGAGAGTCTCCTGTTCCTCACTTTTTATACCTTTTTAAGACCGTGATTGTCCTGGAGGACTCTGTACTGCTTACTCTTCCTCCATGTCTTACGATAATGGCTCCTCTCCCTCATTCTTCCTTATGAGACGATGTTCTGATTCATGCTACCGGTTCTTGGTTTAGTTTTTGATTTGTTTTCCCTGGTATCCGACACCTACTTGATTACATAGCTGGGTGTATTTTTGCTATCAGACTGCATCCTCGTTCTCACAAGGAAAATAATGACGAGAGTACGGAAGTCACGTATCAGATACTGTCCTGCACTTCACTAGTCCTTACTTGTTATATATACGTGATGCATTTTCTATTCCTTCTTTCTTACATATGTCATGTGTACCCCAGATATTTCGCCATATTTGTGTGTCTGTACTTAGGACGTACCTTGTCCTTGGTATGGGGGGTACACCCCTAGTAGTTCTTCCTTTGTTTTGTTTCATCACTCTTGTCATTGCTTACACTTAGGGATATCTCACCCTAGTTATAGGGGGAGTGATGCGTACATTCTCTACGATATGTTCATCTATCTTCATATATCTTTTCTTCTTTTCTTCTTTTCATTTTCATTTTCCTTTTCCCTATCAGAAGTGGCGTCCCCCTTCTTCTGGCAGTTTTCTATACTTAGGACGTACTTTGTCCTAAGTATGGGGGGTGTGCACCATGAGTTCTTTCATTCTTTGATCCCCTCCATTGTCTCCTATCTTGATGATTTTCTCTACTATACTTAGCGATATCTCACCCTAAGTATAGGGGGAGACAGACCGAGCTGTGATCTGTTTATTCCCACCATTGTACCTCCCAGTCTTGTGTACAGTCTATTATACTCAAGAGTATTTGATCTTAAGTATATGGGGGAAGGTCAACTTCTTACTCACTTATTCCTTCATTCTTTCTTCGTTATGGTATATGATTTTCTATACTTAGTACGAGTTATGTCGTCTCTTTTCATTTCATAACAAGATGTATTCTATTCCTCAAATTCTTTTTTGTTTATAATGTTTAATAAATCAGGTTAAAAAAATATTTTTGCAAAATGATTTAAAAAATGATTTAACCCATTTGGAAAACTTTTTGTAAAATATTTTTCATCCTTTGTAAAATATTTTGATTTGTAAAATTCTTTTCTTTGTGTGAAATAAAGTGTTTGAAAACCTATTGCAAATGGTTTTGAAAATGGTTGTAAAAATATTTGAAAAATCTATACATGCTTTTTGAAAAATCTTTGCAAAATGGATTTCAAATGTTGTAGATATTTGCAAAAAATATGTTGTACTATAGTTTTCAAAATTGTTTTCAAATAAGTTTGAGGAATATATGCATCATTAAATATATATATAATCATAATAAAGTACATACAAATAGAAATTAATAAAAATTCTTTAAAAATTATGAATATATACCTATAATAATAACAACCACTTTTTGACATGTAAATTCTTTAAACCTTTTAATTTTTGTAAATAAGTAAAAATAAGCGCGCCAGTGTAAATAGTTGTGCATATTTTTTGTGCAAAAATTCTTTTTATTTTCAAAATCTTTTTGAATATTGCATCATTTTTTCTGCATTGTACATAGCATTTGCATAGCATTCACATTCTCTTCGAATTGAGCTTGGTGATTGAACTAGTCCAAATAAATTCAGAGATTGGAGCTTGGTTGGACCTTACTGCACCTAACTTCACTGGAACCTTATGAGAACTAGATTTAAGGTACTTCAGGTCCATTGGGACTTGATTCTTTGAGACTCAGGGTTGGGTTCAAGTCAACCCAACTGACTAACTAGAAGTTTTCAAGACGCACGCATGACTCTTCTCGGTTGTGACCTAACTTGGACACTTGCACCTTTCACTTAGCTCAACTCATTTGAAGTGGTGAGGGGATCAGATTTTTTGGTTTGGGACACACACGAGTGGAAACATTTGTCCTCGTCTAGGGAGGCAAGTGGACCCCAATCCGTAGAGTTGCCATGAGATCTAAAGACAGGAGAGCGTGGGTTGCAATAATGCTTCAAAAGAGGGATAGTCTTCTAACTCAAGAGAAAAAACTCCTTATATAAATGCTATTGTATGTAGTATTTTCAAAAAAGAAGAAAAAAACTCCAAAAAAGTGGACATGCCTGATTAAAAATAAAATGCTTGTTGGAGTATGTATATATGTTGTGTAGTTAATATGCAAACTTGAACATCAAAGTTATACCATGTGAGCCTGCAACTAGATGACTTGACTACATTGGTCATGCATTCCAGGATAGGTTGCTACACTGGCTACCGTCCATTCTTCTCTTCCCCCCTCCTCTTAAGTCGGACGCCACTTGAACTTAGAAGAGAATACTCCACTCCTCAAGGAAAGCGGCGCTGGATTGGGGAATCCTTGGGTTGTCATTATGGAGAAGTCAGTTCTTTTGTCATTTCAGTTGGGGAGGGTCACTATCACTTACACTGTACAAATCAGCTTCATAGTCATAAGGGTTTGTGTATGATGTTGGCTAGTTTTGACCTGGCTATCGAGGTGGTTTGAACTGAGTTCTGTGACTCTCGGAGGCAGTTGTGTTTTAAATTTGGGTCCCGACCAGGTTTCACTCATATTCTCACATCAAGGTCTAACCTGAGCTCCAAATTTGATTTTGTAGAGAGAATTTAATAATTAAAATAAATTCTATTTATTCTTTCATTTTCTTCTTCTTTATTCTTTTTGTACTTATTACATAAGTGTTTTGCTAGGGACTAGCAAAGGCAAGTATAGGGGGGCAATGAATCTCCATTTTATTACCTTTATTCTATCATTTTGGCCTTAAAACCCCAACTAATGCATGTAAATAGCATTATTTTGTACATATTAGTATTCATTAAGTATTGTATTTATTGTGTAAATAATATGGTTTTTAATGCCAAAACTATTGAATAAAGAGAAGAAAAGAAAAAGAATAAAATTTTATAACCTAAACCCTGAGACCAAGTCAAGAATTGAGTTGGTCGACAAGGAATAAACTAGGAGGAGATAAGGGCCAAAAATACAATAAAACCCAATTATATTATTCATTCAATAAATCATTTTTGACACATATTAATTTTAATTATTTATTTTTGAATAAAATTACAGTTTTGTCCATTTACGGGCTGACGTGGCCAAATCACGTCGCACCGACTATTGACCTCTGGTCAACTCGCTCTCTAGACGTGCAGAGTCATCAGAACTGTCGAATCCCTTCTTTTCCGCCATTTTTCCCGCTTGATCCCTTGACCAAACGTCCCTGATACCTTCATGAAAATTCATCATTATTCTTCTAGGATCCACATCGACTCCTTGATATGGTTGTACATACATTCGACTCATTCCATTTAACCGGTCAATAAGGGTGCCTTAGCTTGTATATAAATAAAGACCTCCTTCTCCATTTTCTTCTTTGGACGTGATCTGAGTCCTAGAGCCCCTAATATTTAAAATATTCATTTTATTTATTCTTTATTATTTTTATAATTTTATAATTTTTATAATTTTTAAATATTATTTATAACATATGTACATATTAAAAAAAATAAAATCACAAAAAAACATAAAATAAAATAAGTCTATATCAATATATAGGCAAAATACTTAAAATAATATATGTATATAAATAAAAAGAGAAATCATTCTTTATTCTTTATTCCTTTATATTTTTATAATCTTGTAAATACCATTTATATTCTATTAAAAATATAAAACTAAAATAAAATAGAAAACATTAAAATAAAATAATATACAAAGTATATATAGGTAAATATACAATACACATACCTACATAATATACACCCCTATTTATTTAATTATACAAATAACATCACAAAAAATAAAAAATATTTATATACCTAAAAATTAGTTATAAATATATAAAATAATAGAATTAAACAATAAAATAAAATGTATAAAATAAAAATAAAATAAGCCAAAACTCAGATGAATATACCTATAATTATACCCCTAAAAATAAACTCAGAATAAATAACACCAAAAAATAAATAAAAATCATATTAAAATGCTACATAAAATAATAAATATTTTTTATTTCATACAAAAAATTAATAAAATCAAATACTATTTTTAATTATTTATTTTTGAATAAAATTGTAGTTTTATCCGTTTGCAGGCTGACATGGCCCAATTACGTCGCCCCGACTGTTGACCTCTGGTCAACTCACCCTCCAAACGTGCAGAGTCGTCAGGACTGTCGAATCCCTTCTTTTCTGCCATTTTTCCCGCTTGATCCCTCGATCAAATGTCCATGATCCCTTCAGAAAATTCATCATTATTCTTCCTTGATCCACGCCAACTCCTTGATTTGCCTGTACATACATTTGATTCATACCATTTAGCCGGCCAATAAGGGTGCCTTAGCGTGTAGATAAATAAAGACCTCCTCCTCTATTTTCTTCTTTAGTCATCATCCAAGTCCTAAAGCCCCGAATCTCGACCAAAGTGTGTATCCTCATGACTGGGGGATTTCTCTGGGTTTTGGAAGGCTCGCGGAGGAGGGGGTGCACCCACGGCGACCGTCTCTGGTGACGCCTCTGCTCCTTGGTCTCCAATCAGGTATGAGTGCGCCATTTAGTTTCTTTAGCTTAGAATTAGACCTAGGTTTTGTTTAATGCATTTTATTTCGTATTTTATTTGGTTAATTAGGTAGATTAGTTTAAGTAGACTCACTAGAGCTCTCGAGCTCCGGCTGTCATTTCATGTGCCTCCATTGTATTTAGCCCCATAGTCCACCTCACCTTCTTCCCTCTTCGCTTCTCCACGCTTCACCGACCACCAAGCACCCAGATCACCCTATGCTCTTGCCCGCCATGCTCCTTCCACCACCCTCGTCAGAGTACACTCGCCCCATTTCCTAAGAAATCAATGCTTAATCGGGTCGAGGCATTTTGTCCTCGATCCGTGAGTTTATTGGTGCAGAAATCGTGCACGAAGAACCTCACCTGGGGTGATATTGAAGATGGGAAGATACTCTAGGAAAGAACCACCTCCAGGGCTCGGTCAGTGAGCCCCGGACCTCTTTGACGTCGCCAATCGTCGAGGATCATCCCTAGCGTGCTCATGGGCACTTCAGATGCGACATTGGAGGTCAGAGCAGCGAGAGGTGGTCGACCGGGCAAGTTCCCAGCACACATGCTTCCCTGTTAACCCAGGGACTTTAAGATCCATTCGATCTTCACCTTCGCCCATAAGCAAAAACTATCGTCGGATCGTGCAAAGCTTCCACCATTGATCTCCATTTGGAGGTCTAATCCTCACTGTTCGCCAGTGAAGAGTCATTAAGCCATCGGGTCAGGACACGTGTATAAGTGGGCATCCTCAACCGTCCGATCCCACGCATAAATGGGCTAAATTTGTAGATTTTACCTTGTTTTTTGTATATTTATTATGCAGTTCTGTAAATAAAATATGAAGTTTAAAATAAAATGGAAAATTTGTCAAAAGATACTTGTACTTCTTTTATTTGCTCTTGGGTCCATTCCACGTCACCTCACGCGTCGTCCCACATGAGGTGGTGAAATTGCAGGTAAGCCCTGGTTAGTTTTTGTAATTATTAAATAGTTTACTAAATTGAATATATGATTTTGGAAAATTTATACTTGATCCCCTTATCTTATATGTCCATACAAGGACATGTATTTTTGTGCATTTCTTCTATTTATTATAATTATATATTGTGTTCCTAAAAATTCACAAAAATAGGGTTAGAAGTCTAGTAGCATATACTTTCACACAATAAATTTATTTTGCATTTTTGGTATTTCTAACCATTTATTAAAAATAAAGAGGAGCTTATTTTTGTAATGTCTACCTTATAAAATACCAAAAAACATAAAAATGTGTCCAAAAATTCCAAAAAAATTGTATATAATTTATCTTATTATATTTTAATTATATATTAAAAATCACTAAAATGGAAAAAGAAATTAAAAATTGAAAATCCCCAAAATATTTCATGAAAATCTAAAACATATTAAAAAAGTCCAAAAATATGTTTTTCTGTTTTATAGTTTATATATATATATATTAAAATTGATTTAAAATTGATTTGGATAATTTTGGAACTATTTATTATTTTTAACGTTCAAATCAATTTTAGATATTTATTTAATCCTTATTTGAGATATTTTTGACTTTAAAATTATATAAAAATTACCAAAAATCCAGAAAAATTACAAAAAACATTAAGAATATATATAAAACTCTTAATAATTTATTTACTTCATTTTGTTTAGCTTTCCTATTATTTGTAAGTACATTACTCTATATTATGCACATCCTTATATATTCTCTCTATATATATTTCAAAGAAAAAGAAATGTAAAAATATGAAAAATATAATAAGAAAATATAAAATTATAAAATTAGAACTAAAATACAAAATATAAAACCAACATAAAATTAAAAAATCAAAAATAAAAAATCCAAAAAATAATAAAAGTGGACAATAGGATGGAAGACAAATTGTTTACGCATTATTTTGCCCATATCTACTATTTGCTCCATGAATTCGATCTCTACACATGCTTACATCGATACACACCTGTTCTAGAGTTATAATAAATTTTAACTCAATAATTTTTATATCCATTGCTTTGTACATATTGTGGGTTAATTATTGATTAATACGAGGTTCCCGTCGGTCACCTCGACGATTGTGCTCCTACCATGTATGGCACACGATCGGCAGGAATCTCAGGTTATCAGGACTTTCAGTCGTGCATTAAGACTGTTAATTTTTAACAATATTAGAATAACCGAAATCGACTCATGTTTAATGGATGGGTTTGGAATATTAATTTTACATGAAATTTAAATGACAACATGTTGTCATATAGTGGATTAAATCCGCCATGCATTTTCAGACTTATGAAATAAAAAAATAAGAGCGGGGGTAACCAAGTTGGCCACACATGGGGGTTGAACCATTTAACCCACCCACACACACTTACAGATATATATATATATATATATATATATATCCAAGTATGCACATTTGGGAGACCATTATGTTGTTGACCTATACAAGATCTAATACCGATGCACGGGTGTGATTATGAGGAGACATGAGAGGTATGATCTCCCAAAGGAATCATACAAGTTCATACAATGAATCGGAGACACAAGACACTCATGATATATCGGGATCATACGAAATTTCATGCATGTTTGTTTTATTTATGAAACAAGACATGAATTCAGAAAAATTAATATATACTTTTGGAAAGCATATGATTAATGTTGTTGTCCAATGATCGATTAAGAAATATATCGATGTAACTTCGAAGGAGATGGTCAAACAAGAGTTTGAACTTTGGGTCTATCAAAGTCTTCCAGTATATAGGATTATTGAATATTGGGAATACTTAAAGTTGGTGTATTCGTAATAGATTATACATCATGATAGTTCCTTTCCAAGGGAGTGATGAAATCACATGGATTTTAGTGATTCCATTTTATGGCTAATTAATATAGAGTTAATTGGATTAAATCTCACTCTATTGAACCCATTTATAGTGTCTAATTTTCGATACAAATGCTATGAATGGAAACATAAATGGGAATGGAAATAGACAAACTTCCAGTACCCATTTCTAGATGCCAGATGGTTTGGACAAATGGGTAGAAATGGAAATGGAAGTGCAACCCATTTTTAGGCTCCAAATGGTTTGGACAAATGACTAGAAATAGAAATGGAAGTGGAACCCATTTCTATTACCCATTTCCAAGCTCCACAGAGTGTGGAGTAATGGAAATGGACTCAAATGGTTATGATCATAAATGATTTAAACCTTAATATTTATATCGTGTTGCTATACATGGATAGTATGATCTTCTTAACATTATCTCAAAGTATCCATGTTTGCTGCTCGCAAGTCCCAATTGTATTAGTACTTGTACGTTGAGATATCTATTTCATGATGATAATGGTTATTATCATGGATATGATGGAACAATATTGTGAACAAAATTCACAATTGATATTGATTTATAACATTATGAATATGATTCATATGTATTTTCAATAAACATGTGAATGTGATTCACAAATGTTAATTATATTTTTTTATTTTAGACTAACGAATTGGATTAATTTGTTGGTAGAAAGTTTTAATAAATATTCAAATAATGGTATTTGTACTTTAATTTCAATTGAAATTAACCAAGAGATGATTTAATTAAAATATCAAGTCCTAATTGCAATTGGAATTAGAAAGCCCAAAGGTAGAGTCCATCATGAACGTCCACCATGTGTCAATTGTAGGCCAATTTTTTGCCATCCATATGGTTACTTGCTTCATAAGTTTGGTGATTTAGCTTGGTTATAATGTTGTCTAGTTAGTTATCCATACTCGAAGGATTATGAATCCTTCGTAGTCATCTAAGAGAAGATCAAGGGCCATGGCGTAACCGTCCATGTTGAGGAGTAAGACTCTTCATGGTCGGCCACCTCTTATATTTAAATAGAAGACTGGGCCTCTCTTTCAACGACTAGAAATTCAACTCAATGAGAGAGAGAGAGAGAGAGAGAGAGAGAGAGAGAGAGAGAGAGAGAGAGAGAGAGAGAGAGAGAGAGAGAGAGAGAGAGAGAGTCGAAGGCTCTCTTTGGACGGATACCTTTGTTTGCAAATTTGATTTGTTGTTCCACATTTCCATGAAATGACATGTCATACCTCCTTTCAAAGAATATGTATAATATATGAAAAATTAAATTTAAAATAACATGCTTACCTAAATGGTACATGATTTCTGATCAAGTCTCATATATAAAAAGGTCTAATTTGTAGTATGTTCTAAAGAATGTCTTGTTTTTTGATTTTTTATTGTTCCTCTCTGATTAAATCATTATTATAATATCAATGCGTAGTCTAATAGTCAATTGGTTAGATTAGTGAAATAAAGTGCCATATTTGTAATTTATGTTAACATATCTCAAAAAATGTGAGCAAATTAAAGATTTATCAATTCAGACAACTACTGTTTGTTTGTAAGATACCATTACACATCTAAAATAATTTATAAGATAACACTACATATGTAAAAAAGACAACATTATTATTATCTTTGCTTGATGAAGTGAAACATTATGAATTGCATATGTGTTAAGAAACCTAATTTTTTTTGCTGAAGAATATAATTTAAGATATTGAAGAATATAATTTAAGTATATGAATTATGCATGGAACTTAAATTTTATAGAATATATTAAATAAATGTAATACATTCTATTACAATACTATTACTAGAACATTTATTTATAATATTTAGAATAAGATACTTGCCAGATTCACACAATGTTTTTGACCATGACCGACTCATTATTGATTGAACCATATCGCCTTCTACATATATGAGGAAATGCACATATTAGAACATAATACGAATTTAAATTGACGATTGATAATAGTGGTTTGTATATGAGTTGATAAGCTTCGATGTTGAAGTCTTCATCTATTGGTCCAGAGTTACAATAATCTACAAAATGAGATGCTTCAACCAATTTTTTATAGAGAAATAATTGCAGCATTACAACCCATAGGCCTATACGTAAAACTAAATATTTCCTTTTCTTTTTTCTTACTTGATATCTCAAGTTTTGATTATACTTCTAATAATTCATGCCAATATTTAAGGTATATTGTCGAGCATGATTTCTTAATTTTCCTATTCCATTGCAGGGTTAGGGTGGTTTCGGGGTGGTTTACCACTATTTAATTCCTTGTACTTTTTCCTACAAGTTCCTTAACGTACTTTGGATCTCCTTGATCTCTTGCAACTTGACTGACAATCAAAAATTGAAATACGGTTGAATAATCGTACCAAGTTTCTATTTTTTTATAAGAATCTATTAATTCAATGGTCTGGTGGTAGTGTAGTGTACATATCATCAAAAAGAGTAGGGTTCAAATCCCCCTTGTGGGGGTTGTGTTAGGTAGTCGACAATCAGCATAAAAAATATTCGAATCTTTTAACATGGATTTGAGCAAGAATCCATGTAGCCGGCTCTACTTATAGCGAGAGATTTCACTATTTTTTAATCTATTAATTTCAAAGGAGGAACGTAAGTGCAAAACAATACAAGTTTAAGGGGGTTGAATGCATTTTTCCAAGAATTAGAACGTCCATACCTAATACTCAAATATTTATGGGGGCATATATAATATTTCCAATTATGAATACATTTATTTATACCAAAAACCGGATGCTAAATTTATCAAAAGTCAAAATTACTATATATATCACATGCTTCCGCGCGGTATCTTCCAGAACCCGTGGCTGCAGTCCCACGTCGCACCAAAACCATCGGATCCCTACAAATATCCCCATCGGTCCCTCGCCTGCACTTGGTTTTCGCTCCAATCCCGAAGCATTTACTCACATCTCCACTTCCCATCTCGCCAGTCATCTTCCCCATCCAGGTACGTATCCCTGCTGTTGTTCGCATTGGCGGAGGATGACCGCCTCCCAAATGTTTGTGCAAAGGCCGAACTGACGGCTGTAAATTTTTTACGAATGATGTCGTCCGAGACTCTGATCCTGAAATGTGAGCTTCTTCTTTCTTTTGCAGATCGGGAATGGAGCGTTTGGCGATTTCTCGAAATCTGAGGTGAGGTTCTCTTTGTTGGAAGATGAAATTATATTTTTTCTGAGACTAGTTTTTTTTGCATTCCAATAGCTTCGCGGAATTTAGGTTGTGAATTGAGGTTCGTACGCCATTCCTCAAAGTTTAAGATGAAAATACTTAGCTTCAGACTCGTAGTTCAGGCGAGGACTGGGGAACTTGGACGCCTGTCAATTTCATGGATGAAGGATATTGCCCCCCCTTCTTTCGTCAATATTCGATAGAGACATCGTTAGCACGCGGCAATAGAATCCTTGAATGCATCAGGCATTCGGTATAGATAGCAAGAATGTTCCTTTCAACATTGAAACCATTCAAGTAGTTGATCAGTCTTCATTTTGTAGAGCACCATGGAAATTGAAATGAACGTGCTTGTTAGAAAGGCATGATATGAGAAAGTCAATAGTATATATGGTGTAATTCACTTGACTAAAAGAGTCTTTAGAGGTTGTTCTAATGTATTTGCTTGTTGCTTGAGGATGAGGGCTAGGAAGAATGGACGATGTACACCCCAAGCATGATGAATTTTATTGGTGAAGTATTAGGGTTTTCCATAGAGAGGAGTCTTCAATTCATCATAGATCATGAGTCAGGGCCTTCAGTTGCATTAGTTTCCTATAATTAGTGTTTCATGAAGATCAACTGTCTGGACAATTAATTCTTATGAGAGTTCACCACAACAGGGGTAGTGAATTGTGCAATAAACAATTATCCCAATAACAATACATAAATAAAATTTGCACACAACAGAGAAGAATATAAATCACAAATGCACAATGATTTTTACGTAAAAACTCAAGTGGGTGAAAATCATGACCCCCAGAACATTGTTCTAAGATTTCCTCTTCGCTCTCATAACGAAGCTAACCTCCACTGTTTCAGTGCTACTTTAAACTGAGGGTAGCATAATCTCTCGTACAACCTTTACCCTTCCTTGGACAGCTCCCAAAGGAAGATTTTATCTTTTACAGAGAGGAATTCATAAGTTGGACACCTATATACAAAATACTGAATAGAAAAATAGTTTAGTAATGAACTTGAATTCACAAGCTTACATGCTTTCAGCGGAGAATCTTCTCGAGAATGATGATGATCACCATTGAGCATATAGAGCACATACAACATCAATAGTAGACAACTTTGGATTGGTGAGAGCTCGCGAGCACGAAAACATTGAAAGAACTCGAATATGCACAAGAATATCATTTTTTCTTTTATTTTAAGAGTAGAGAATGTTTCTTGTTGATTGTATATCTCAAACAATGAGCCATATGATTCTTAATATATATTGAGATATTAGTTATCTTCTATCATTTTGTTGTGTTCTCTATCTTTCTATCTGCTATGTAATTTTCTCAATCGGATTCTCCTCTATATAAGAGAACCATAGGGCCTTAATAGATAACTTATTCATTCTCTAATCTCTCTCTCCATATGGTATCAAAGCAACAATCCTAGTCTGTAGCTTATACCTAAAACCCACCACCACCATCAGCCTTCATCCCATGCCTACCATAATGCTGCCTATGCGCTACCCAGTGCTATCCAATGCCGCCAAGTGCTACCCAATGCTGCCCTAACGCTACCCAATCTACCCTGACGCTACCCACCATTGGTCAGGCTACCTGAGCGCTACCCATACCACATACGAGTTTGCTTAAGGTTGGTTGTGGTATGAGTATACAACCCATAACCACCCCCTTGATGTTTGTGTAGACACCCTATGATCCCAGTTGTGAACCAATCTGACACTATGTCAATGAACAAAGTTGATATTCCATCCACATGTGCCTTTAAAGGTCCGTCACCTATTGTCTAGATGGATGGCACAAACTATGAGTTGTGGGCGATGCAATTATGAATCTCTTGCATAGACATGGTAAGAAGCATATTCTGACGTAGGATGAGGCGACCGACAAGATTAGGACCATTACCTTGTGTGAGGCCGATGATGCTTATGCTAAAGTTTGGCTATCCGGTACTATTTGTTTTCAGGTAGAAATAGCCAAATGATATCTTGAGTCAGCCTACAACGAAGGTAATGTGGGACATCCTCGCATCTATATACTCTCAAGTGAGCAATGAGTCAAAGATCTTGCAACTCCATCATGATATTTTTACAACCAAACAGGGTGATCATGCTCTTCATGCCTTGTACACATCTCTTAGAGTTAGGGGTATGTTTGAGAGACTTTATAGCTACATACCTCTGACAGCCTCACCTGAGTAGAACAAGGCCTATCGATTTTGTTATGACTGGGGTCTTTCTGACAACCCTTAACCTTGAGTATGACTCAACATGCTCTCAGTTACTCACAGATGCTACTATACCACCTATGGATGAGACAGACTACATGCTGAGCAGATTGAGCATCCCTTATGCCGCATCTTCTCAGACGTCATGCCCGTGGTAGAGGCAGTTTGCCTCAATTCAGAGGATGGTGTGTACATGACAGAGGAGGCTAGCACCCACGCCAACCTGTTTATATTGTCACCGAGCCAGTCATTCAAAGGACACATGCTATTCCAAATATGGCTTTCCATTATCAACCCGTGCTGCTGAGCAGATTCAAACCGTCCCTGATTCTTCATCGTTTTGATGACTTTGTTGCTCGAGTGAGATAGATCATGCCTCGTTGCTGGATCTTTTAGTGTTTCTAGTGGCCCGTCAGATGTTGTTGCTTCTGCCTCCACCAACACTTCAGGTACTACTCATACTCAATCGGATCCTTCAGAATGGATCATGGACTTTGGAGCTTCTCGTCATCTATGTCGAGATTGCTCACAGTTCGGTTTTTATAGCCATGTACATCATGGTAGATCAGTGATCATTGCTGAAGGGATGCATTCTCCCATTGTCAAACAGGGAGAGGTCCGTTTAACTCCCTCCATGTGCCTATAGAATGCTCTTCATGCAACTAAATTCTCAATAAATTTATTGTCTATCAATCAAATTACAAAAGATTTACATTACCGTGCCATATTTGATCTTGCTTCCCTTGTTTTTCTGGATAAACTCACGAGTAGGGTGATTGGAAGTGGCCAAGCGCTTTACAACTTGATTCGGTCTTCTTATGCTGGTGTTAGCTTTCTTTCTGTTGGATCGATTTTTCCATACATTTGTCATCTCTGTTTTAGTCATCTTCTGTTACAGAAGATCTGTCATCTCATCCTTGGTATTTCTATCAAGTTCATGTTTCAGTTGAACCATGTCAACTTGGAAAGCATCACCGGTCTTGCTATATGAGTCGTCATGATTGTAGTAGTCAGAGTCCTTTTGAGCTTTTTCATTTTGATATGTGGGGTCTGAGTCTTGTCCTTGAACATCAAGAGCACATGTTATATTTGGTTGCTGTGGATGACTTTTCCAGACTGGCTTAGGTATTTGTTAAAGAATAAGTCTGATGCTAGTACTCTTATTTAGAATTACAATGATTCAAAATTTTGTAATTGAAATGAATAATCTTTTTTCTGCTTCTAATAAATGCATCCGTTCCAATAATACTTTGGAGTTCTGTACTATTCAACTATCCCCATTCTTTAGCTCATGAAACATTATCCATCAAACATCGTGTCCTTATACTTCTCAGTAGAACAGTGTTGCTGAACGCAAACACCGTCACTTTCTGGACATCACCAAGACTTTTCTCATAAAGAGTTGAGCTCCTCATTCCTTCTGAGATGATGCTGTGATGACAACATATTACCTAATCAATCAGATGCCGTCTACCATTTTGGGTGAAAAGGAACCTTTCTCTCTTGCTTTTTTCCTGATAATGACCTTTTCTCTCTTACGCCACGGGTCTTTAGCTGTGTGGCATTTGTTCACCTTCTATATCCATATCATGACAACCTCGCTCCTAAAGCTTACAAATGCATGTTTGTTGGGTAGTCTCATACCCAAAAGGGATATAGGTGTTTTGATCCTGTAGAGAAAATACTATGTCAATGCTGATGTTACTTTCTTTGAGTCCATCATACACTATACTCTTACATGTGACATGCCGAGTTCCTCTATGTCTGGGGATGCTGTTCTCAGGTAAATTCTTGAAATTTGGTTTCAATTGATGGTACTGGTGATGTTGAATGGTGAACATGAACATTCACAGGATGAGCTGGAAGACATATAGGAAATCGAGGACCACTACAAGAGGATGATCTAGGGTGGCCTATTACCAAGCAAATGTGGTTGTACAATATACCCCCTTGCTGGATATTTGTCTCTGGTATGACTTTTGATGGATTTCTGGAAGCTTGTTGTGAGATTGTCTTCCATTGAAATCCCATGCACATATCAGGATGCTCTTAAGGAGAGCAAATGATGATTTGCCATGGACGAGGAGATGACCACGTCATAGTCATGTGGTACGTGGAGCATATTTGTAGATCCTAGAAGAGCGTCTGCTGCATGATGCAAATGGCTGTTCACAGTAAAGCATCAAACAGTATGACTAGCTACAACGCAAGGCTTGTGGCTCGTGGGTTCACCCAGACATATGTGGTCGACTATCATGATACTTTTTCTCCAGTGGTTCGACATTCTATACTGTAGATCCTTCTCTCTATTACAATGACATGGAACTGGTCCTATATCAGCTTGATGTGATGAATGCATTTCTCTATGGTGACCTATAGGAGGAAGTCTACATGCAGTAGCCACCTGGGCTCGTTGCTTAGGGGGAGTGTCAGAAGGTATGTATACTTCATAAGGCTATCTATGGCCTTAAGCAGAGTCCAAGAGCATGGTTTCAGAAGCTCTCAGACTTGCAGGAGGGGTTCATAAGATTGACTGCAGATCATTTACTGTTTGTTCAAAGGGCTCAGAGAGATACTATTGTTATATTGATTATGTTGATGTGCATGGCATTCAAGCAACTAAGGTTTTCCTTGATTAGCAGTTTGTAATCAAGGACATTGGTAGTCTATATTACTACCTTGGACTGGAGTTTTCCAATAACAAGCGAGGTCTTGTTTTGACCCAACGGAAGTACATTATAGATCTTCTCAATGAGACGAGTATGGCAGACTGCAGGCCTGGCACCACTCCCACGAACTTGAGCATGGAGCTATATGATGAAGACACTAAGGAGGTAGATGAGAGAAGGTATATGGAGCTCGTTCTGAAGCTCCTATATATGACCATCATCGGGCCTGATATATTCTTTGTAGTGAGTCGAGTGAGTCAATTCATGGAGTAGCCTAGACAAGCACATATGTATGCAGTCCGTATGTTTTTGAGGTATCTGATGACCTCACTTGGCATTGGTCTTTTATTTAACAGAGACACATCCCTTGCTATTACAACTTGCACATATGCTGATTATGCGGGATGTCCGGACAAGAAGTCTACCTTTAGCTTTGCAGTGTTCATAGGTTACTCCTTGATATCATGAAAGAGCAAGAAGCAAACAATGGTCGCCAGTTCTAGTGCAAAATAAGAGTACAGAGCTATGATGCAGAGGATTACAAAGATGATGTGGGTTAGATATGTTTTGATTGACCTATCTGTTGAGGTGCCTCTTCCAATGCACCTCCAATGCGACAACCAAGCTGCTCTTTTCATTGCAAATAACCCAACCTTCCATGAGAGGACCAAGCATATTGAGGTAAACTGTCACTGCACTTGAGACATGATCCGGAAGGGTTTCATTCTACCTCTCATGTCAGCTCAGGTGAACAGACAACAAACATGTTCACCAAAGCTCAAGCTTGAGGGCCGTTCCACAGATGCTGTTCCAAGCCAAGCTTGATTGATATCCACGCTTTAGCTTGATGGGAGTGTTGAGATATTAGTTATCTTCTATCCTTTTTATGTAATCTTTTTTCTTTCTGTCTACACTATGTAATTTGCCTAACATATTTCTCCTATATATAAGAGAACCCTAGGGCCTCATGAATAGATAACTTATTACATTCCCTCATCCCTCTCTCCACAATATAGGTTGGGTCCAAAGGAGCTATTGGTATGTGTTAAGATACTTGTATTCTTTTATTACTTTCTCTTATTTATGTTTCTCTCTATCCACCATATGTAATTTACCTTAAGACTTTTCTCCTATATAAGAGAGCCCTAGGGTCTCTATGAAAGCATCTCATTCTATTCTCTCCATATGGTATCAACGCGACAGCCCTAGATCGAGCCCTGAACTAAAATCCATCCCATACCGCAAGCCCCTTCCCTCCCTCTCATGCAACCCTAAGCGTCGCCGTCGGGGGTCAACGCAGTACCCCAGCGCGACCGCTTCAACAGGTTCAACTGTCTTGCGCTGTCGCTAGGGATACCACGACACCCTCGCGTGACCGTTGCAATAGGTTGGTGCCATCGCTAGGGCGGTGCTTCCCCTCCCATGTACCATCTGGGTTCCTCCGTGCTCCTCCGTGCTTCTCTAGGAGGTCGATTGTGGCCTGAATCAATTTGATTTTGACCCGAAAGTGTGATTTTAGATCTATAAATCATGTTTTCCATCTTTAGTACGCAACAAGGATTGAAGAGGATGGTTATATAAGTCTGCACGTACAAACAATCTGTATGATCGTGTAAACTCAGATCGGTCTACCCTCGACCGAGTTCCATTTTTCGGTCATTTTTTATCATGTTGGAGAACGAGGTGATATATTTTCTTCGTCCGGTACCTTTAAGGGTCCATCTCCCATCGTAAAGATGGATGGGACTAACTACGAGTTGTGGTCCATGCAAATTCTCACCCTCATGCAGTGTAATAACAAGGAGCACATCCTGACTGACTCGGAGCCGAAGGATAAGACATGCCAATGCTTCTTGGAAGCAAGATTATGCTTATACTCGTGTTTGGCTCTTTGGGACGCTCGCCATGGAGATTTCCAACGACATCGTCAATTGACACGCAACCAGGCCATGTGAAACATTCTAGCTACCATATATGGGCAAGTAAAGCATGAGAGCAAGATCCTCCATATTCAGTATGATGTTTTTTTGACCAAGCAGAATGGTCGACCTTTCCATGTCCATTTCTCACTTCTTCGAGGCATGTTCAAGTGGTTGCACGGCTTCATGCCTAATACTCCCAGCATAGAGCTACAACATGCTTACAGGAATGCCACTATGACGGGAGTGTTTTGTCCTCTCTCGACTCTGAATATGACGCTGCATGTACTTAGCTCCTTGCAGGAGAGACTATTCCATAGATGGAGGAAGCCTACAAAAGGCTAAGCAGGATCATCAGTTCATCCACTACAGTGACTCAGACCCCCTTTGTGATGCCTGCTTCTTGCAACAGAGGAGGTACCTCACAATTTCATGGCCGTGGCCGTGGCCCATGAGGTCAAGGAGGAGGACGTCAGCTGTACATAATGTTATAGGATGGGTCATTCAGAGGACACATGCTATCAGAAGCATGGTTACCCAACATCTGCATGTGTGGCGCAAGCAGACTGAGACTACTTCTCCTACTCAGGACTCGAGACTCGATGACATTATCCCTTGATTGAGGGAGATAATGACTACTTCGACTGATCTCCTATAGGATCTTCAGATACTGCTGTTGCTGCCAGAGCTTCCACTAGCTCCTCAGGTATAGCCTATGCACTTACCAGTTATAGCATCTCAGACTTGACTGACTCGATCATGGACTCTGGAGCATCTCATCATATGGGCAGAGATAGAGCACAATTTAGCTCGTACAGATCTCTCCCTCCTGGGATATCAGTGGTGATTGCAAATGGGGTTCCCATTGTTGGCCAGGGGGAAATTATTGTAGAACCTTCAATGCATCTGCAGAATGTCTTGCATGCTCCTACTTTTCAAGTGAATCTTTTATCTATCAGTCAGATTACAAAAGATTTATATTGTTGTGCCATATTTGACCCCTCATCTCTTGTATTTTAGGACATACGAGAAAGATGATTGGATGTGGCCGTGAGCAGTAAGGGCTTTACAGTAAGGGCTTTACAGACTGGTCCAACCTCCTTGTGCTGGTGCTGCAACTATTCCTACTGGATCAGTCTTTCTGTTCATGCGGCACCTTCGCTTCGGACACCTTCCTCTGCAGAAGCTATGCCATATCCTCCCTCAGATCTCTTCTCGTACCACCTTAGATTATGAGGCATGTCAGCTTGGGAAGCACCGCCGTTTCTCCTTTCAGAATCGCCAGGGTAGTCGGTCATTTGAGTTATTTCATTTTGATATTTGGGGTCCTAGTCGAGTTCCTGATCATCAGGGACATCGTTACTAGCTGGTCGCCGTAGATGATTTCTTTAGATTATCTTGGGTTTTTTGGTTAAAGAATAAGTCTGAAGCTGGTCCTACCATGAAATCATTTTTATTGAAATAAAGAATATTTTTTCCACTCATGTGAAGTTTATTCGTTTTGATAATGCTTTGGAGTTCTCCATTTTACAACTGTCTAATTTCCTTTTGTATCTTGGTATTGTTCACCAGACTTCATGTGCGTATACATCGCATCAGAACGGTGTTGCTGAACGCAAATACCTCATCTTCTTAATGTCACAAGGACTCTTTTGATTCAGAGTCGGGCTCCTCATTCATTCTGGGGTAATACGGTGCTCACTGCTTGCTAATTAGTGAACCACATATCTTCCACGATTCTTGGAGAAGGTTCCTTTCTCGGTTGCATTTCTCGAGAAGGACCTATTCTCTCATATTCCCAGTGTTTATGGGTCTATGGTTGTTGTCCACAATTTTACTCCCGATCGTGACAATCTCTCTCCAAAGCTGAATGCGTGTTTGTTTGTTATTCTAGTAACCAAAAAAGGTATATATATTTTTGATCCTGTCCGGAGAAAGTATTATGTGAGTGGTCACATTTTTTTAGTTTATCATGTATTTTTCTCCTGCCGGTGAAATGTTGTCTAACTCTGATCTGGTGAAGTTGTTTTTGTTCCGCCACCTCCATTGCTTCCACCACCACCTCCTTCACTACTACAAGAGGAGGTATACGTGCAGCAACCACCTAGTTTCACTGCTGAGAGAGTCTCATGTGGTGTGCATGCTCTACAAGGTGATTTATGGATTTAAGCAGAGCCGAGAGCTTGATTTCAGAAGATTTCAGAGTTGATAGAGCACGGGGGTTTGTGAGATCCACCGCTAATCATTCTCTATTCGTTCAGAGGATACAGAGAGGTATCGTTGCCATTTTGGTTTATGTTGATGATATAATTGTCACAGGTAATGATGCATAGAAGGCCATATCGGCGATATATCGGCGATATATCGCCGATATATCGGTATCGCTAGGGCCAGGATATCGATACAGCCCAGTATATCTTTTTACCATATATCGCCGATATATCAGTGATATATCGCCGATATGTCGCCGATATATCGGTGTCGGCGATATATCGCCGACAAAGTAATATTCCTTCCTTGGCACCTTGGCTATTGGCATCTTTGCTTGCTTCCATATTCCATTTGGCCATATCCATACATTTTTTAGCATGTGGCCGACCAAGGGAATCAAGTATTCACTATTCAAGTGTCAAGTTGTCAACTTTGCTTATTATTTTTGCTCCACACTCCACAGTTGGTTGGCATCTTTGCTTGCTTCCATAATAACCATTTGGCCATATCGGTACATTTTTTTAGGCTTTTAGCATGTGGCCGACCAAGGGAAGGGAATCAAGTGACAAAGTGTCAACTTTGCTTATTATTTTTGCTCCACTTGCAATTGCAACTTTCTCTTGTTTAAGAGAGTTATGTCACCGATATTGGCCTATATAAGAGTGTGGGCAGACTCTAACTAATGCACAGCACACACACAGCTTGGATTGGAATTTGGCGCTTCTCTTCTCATCTGCAGCTGCAAGCCTGCAAATTCATCTTCTCGAGCTGATTAAAGGTGCAGTAGCCAGTAGGCAGCAAGGCAGTAAGAAGTAAGAACATATAATCTATCCCTTTTCAATTTTGTTGATTGAAATATAATATATTCCACAATGCTCATTGTACTCGACCTCGATTGCTCTACATGGTGGCACCCTTGTTTGTTTTTCCATTCCTTTTTATCATTTTTTTCATGACTTTGTAATTGTATTTGTTTCGAAATGCTTTCTCTGTGCCTAAAATATCATGTGATCTTTTTGTAGTCACGTGAGAGAAATTGATGCTGTGAATGTGCACACACGAGAGAAAAGCTTTGTTGTCCTGTGTGTGAACTGAACATATGAGTTAGAAATTAGAATGTGAACATGGTTGGTGTAACATTGACTATGTAGTGTGTGTATGAAACTATGAATGTGTTAATAATTAATATGTGAAAATGTATGTACAGGTGGATGTGGATGTATGTGTGTATGCTTATTTCTAATTTTCTATATAAGTATAATGTCAATTTATATATATGTGCATGTGTAAAAGTATTTCCATGTGCTTGCATGACTATGTATGTGTAAATGTGTGTCCAGGGAATTCTCGGGTTGTACATGTTGCTTGCTTTTAGGGTGATGCTCGCTATGCTTTTATATTTGGTTTTATAAACTAAATTGTATATGCAGGTAAAGTACTAAAGTGACTATTTTCTATCGTTAACTTAATTATTTGAGAGCTGATTTATAACATTATATTTAAAACAATTGTTCAATATAAAAATATTTTATAATATACAAAAAATGTGATATTTCCATATTGACTAACTAAAAGAAATATTAAAGAGGTAAGGGACTTGGTGAAGACTCTTTTTGTGTATTCTTTTCAGATCAAGATCATGGCACACTCCGGTGCAGACTCTGATGGTTCTCGTGGACAGTTGGACTTGGATGGTGGAGAGATTGGCTGGAGGTATGCAACCGCTCCAGATGGCAACAAATCCAAACCGCAGTGCAACTTCTGTGGGAAGAGGTTGGGATGAGGAGGTATTACTAGATTGAAGCACCATCTTATTGGCGACAATAAAAATGTCGCCAAGTGCCCTCGTTGTCCAAAAGAGGTAAGGGACTTGGTGAAGGCCAGCATGGAGGGAAAAAAGGAGAAGGGCGTCGAGAGGTCCAGGAGGGATGAACAATTCAAAGAATTCATGTTTGAGAAGGAGTTCAATGTCCTTTCAGATTCTGACGACGACGACGACTTTGTATATCCTGATGACATTCAGACCGCAACGGAGAGAAAGGCATACAGGAGGGCGACAAAAGAGTCCATGAGGAGCGAGTTTGAGAGGAGAGAGCTTGGTGGTGCACGTGGCGGCTTCCCTGGTGCCGGTGGCAGTGGGAGTGGTTCTGGAGGTGCACCAGTACCAACCACTCAAGGGGAAGGGACTGGAACCGTTCTTA